>PVHY01023029.1:0-21572 GCA_004024945.1 Uropsilus gracilis | reverse complement strand
CAGCAGGCACATGAAAAATTGCTCAATATCACTAGCAATCAGAGAAATGCAAATCAAAACCACAATGAGATACCACTTTACACCAGTAAGAATGGCCCACATCAAAAAAACAGGCAACAACAAGTGCTGGCGTGGATGTGGAGAGAAAGGAACACTCCTACACTGCTGGTGGGAATGTAAACTCGTCCAGCCACTATGGGAAGCAGTATGGAGAACCCTCAAACTCATGAAAATGGAATTACCATTTGACCCAGCAGTCACACTTCTGGGAATCTACCCAAAGGAGACCTCAATGTGGGTACAAAAGGACACCTGTGCTCGGATGTTTATTGCAGCACTATTTATAATTGCAAGAACATGGAAACAACCCAAATGCCCCAGAACAGATGAGTGGATGAAAAATATGTGGTATATATACACAATGGAGTATTACTCATCAATCAAAAATGACAAATTTGATGAATTTATAGACACCTGGATGTACCTAGAAGAAATCATTCTAGCAGAAACAAGCCAGATAGAAAGGGACAGAAACCAAATGGTTTCACTAATATATGGTCAACCAAATGAAACTGCACAAGGGGAGAGTGGGGACCAGCTGGAGCAGGTGGGAAGGGAAGGGGAGGTGGTGGGTGACCCCCCAGTGACTGAAACGATGTAAAATAACAATAATAATAATAATAATAATAATAAAAACATGCTAAAAAAAAAGATGTGGTACCTAGGCACAGTGGAACACATGCAGCTATAATGCAGAGATGAAATGCTGTCATTTGTACAACCTGGATAAAAGCAGAAGGCTTCAGATGATGCCGGATGAAGTAAGGCAGAAGGAGAAAAACAAATACCGATGATTTCACTCATGTGGCATGTAAAGAACAAAGCAAAGGAGTAGACAAAACTACACCAAAACCAACCCTAGAAACCTGATGACAGAACTGAGGCCACAGCAGGCAAAGGGGGGGGATCCAATGGATGGTGATGGGGGGGAGGGGAATGACCTGGATTTTGGTGGTGGATCTGGTGTGAAGAGATGTGAACCTACACCCCAAAATCACACACAGTGGTGATATAAACCAATATCATCCAATAAGAATAATTTAACAAAATAAACAAAGCTAATTCTTAATTTTTTTTTTTTTTTAATTTCAGTGCTCATGACCATTCCATATGGAGCTGTGATTTACTCTCTGGCACTTAGAGGCAAAAATTGGTTTGATGGGATGGTCTGCATCTTGATCCTGGGGCCCTCCATCCTGAAGGTTGGCACATCTATTGTTCAGGGCAGCCTCCAGGGACCTCTGTCACTCATGGTAAGGGACATGCCGCATTCCTCTGCAGCTGACTCTGTTCTCTGGCACAGCTGTTGGCAACCTGGGCACTGTGGTCCGGACCTGCCACCTTAACCCTGAAGCCCAGTTTGAAACACAGGGTGACACTTCCTGTGTGACATCCCCAGACCTACCCACTAGCGATAAGTAGGGCTGAATTAGGCAGTGAGTCCCCACTCACTAAAGGTGCCCGTCCATCTATCAGGAGCACCAGCAGCCCACAGCCAGCAGTTAAAGCTTTGGAGCTCTTCGTCACTGAAGTCCTTCCAATTCCAAGCGTATTTCTGATCCTGTGAATTGCAAATTTGACTTCCACCACAGCATCCTTAAAAAAACCTCCAAATTCTGCCCACACAGCTCTCTGGTACCCACATCAGTTTTGCACAAAGTGGAAAAACACAATTTAAATATCTCCTATGGATCAGAACCATGAGAAAGAAAAACAAATTAATCAACAAAGAATCCCTTTTCAACAATTTTCAAGGCAGCCTGTGTCTGTCACCAAACCACAGGTGAGATGCTAACAAAATTCAGTCTGCAGCAAGAGCCTAACAATTTAAATATGGCCTATTTCTCCAAAGAAATGTGTGTGGATAAATAATACCTGTTTCCAAACATGGCCTTTTTAATGAGTGCAAACTCTTTTATAAGGAAAGTGTTAGAATACAGCAAAGGTCCCCTGAATATGAACGTGAGGTAGAATCACTGTTGAAGGGGTGATCTCAGAGGCCCATGTTTGGGGTGAAGATGCCTTTCTTGAGTTATCTAGCAAGAGGGATCCTGAGTGGGAAGGCAACTGGCAAAATAGCAGCAATGAAGTCATTTCAGCTCTTTAGCTAATTTGAAGAGACCAGGCTGTGGCTGGCTCCAGCTTTGCACGCTGATGCGACCTGCAGCAAGAGACCAACGTGTTGGCTGCCTCCATCCCGGTTGGTACAAAGGAAGTCCTGGAAGCAACGGGGCTGACCCCAGCTGTCTATCAGCTGCACACTGCCCTGCACCCCAATTTGCCCTTCCCAAACAGGTGCCATCTTTCTGTTTCATGCTTTTACACAAGTTTTCCCCACTCCTTCTCCTGTATACAGCTTAATCTTGTTGCAAACCAGACTGAAAAAATCACCTCCTCCCTGCTGTCTTCCAAGACTGGCTGGAAGATTGTGATGTTGAAAACTATGTGCTGTAGGTCTGGGAACTTGAATCCCTGTCCTCTGCACATCCCTCATGCTGCTTCCTGAATGGTCTTTGTTGCAGGAGGGCAGGGGCCATGGCACAGACACCATCGGAACCCCAGAGCAACACCCAAGTCCATCAGTGCTTGCAGAAAGGAGGTGAAGGCTACGTTAGAAGGCATCACATCGCAAGGTCATTGACCCTCAAACTAATGGAAATGGAACTACCATTTGACCCAGCAATCACTCTTCTGGGAATCTACCCAAAGGAGACCTCAATGCTTACACAAAGGGACACCTGTGCTCGGATGTTTATTGCATCACTATCTATAATTGCAAGGACATGGGAACAACCCAAATGTCCCAAAACAGACGAATGGATGAAAAAGATGTGGTGTATATACACAATGGAATATTACTTATCTATTAAAAATGACAAACTTGATGAATTTGAGATAACATGGATGTACCTAGAAGAAATCATATTAATAGAAACAAGTCAGAAAGAAAAAGGCAGAAACCAAATGGTTTCAGTAATATATGGGACATAGGAAAAATAAACAAAAGGCCAGGAGGAATAGTCAAAACAAGCTAACAACCAAACTAAAGAACACAACTGGGGGGGGGGGGGGAAACGGTCAGGGAGGTGGTGGGTGAACCCTGAGAAATACAAAGAAGTGAAATATATATATATGATTATTTTTTTAAAAAATCATTAACCTAAATATTTTGAGCATAACATTTCCTTGAAAAATCCTTACTAGGAGGGAGATCTAAAAAAGATATGCCAAGACAATCCAGTGCATTTTTCAGAAACTTCTAGAAATCTGGCTACATGTTCATGGTCTGATTGGTGTAGCCACCTCTACTAGGATCTGGGTTTGCACCACGGAGTCAGAAAGAATCAGAATCACAGCCACCTTGCTGTGTGGTATCAGGCACGTTAACAACCTCTCTGAGCCTCAGTTATCTCAAGCAAGATGTAGAGATAACATAATTCCTCGGTAGGCTCCCTGAAAGGCTGCAATGAAATAAAGCAGAGGCAATGGGCATCAAGAGTCCTAATTAATGTCATACCCCTCCCCTCCCTGAAGAAACCAAAGCTACTGTGAGAGTTCAGACCACATCATCCCGCCATCTTTCCACCTACAGAATATGGACGCATGCTCTCAGCTCATGTCATCGCTCAAGGAACAAACTTATGAAAAAGAAAAAATTAATATTTTAATGGGCTCCATTAATTCCAAGTGTCATGTCGGCGAGGAAGAGTCACCCCAGTTCCTCTAGACAATGCACAGCACCCACCTGTTCTTTTCTGAGAGGATTAAGGGACTGTCACCAGGAGAAACATGCTACTGGCAGAGAAGCTTGCAGCCCACAGAAAGGCCTGTCTCCCCCTTGAGGGAGGAGGGTCTGCACTTTGCTCTCCGCCACCCGAGGTATCTCAGCTGTGTGGGTAAGAGGGTCTTATGCGGTCCCGACCAGGACATTTGAGGCTGGTGGTCAATGCACATTTTACTGATGGAGGGAACTGAGGCTCCGAAGGGTTTGCTGAGTCTAAATGCCCAGCCCACTGGCTAGCCAACGCCATGGGGGCCAGTCTCCCAGAGACCAGGCAGACACAGACAAGCACAGAGGCATGCTCCAAGCAAGAGTGTGCAGGGGAGAGGCGAGGGTAAGAATGACAGGAGTGGGCAACCTCTCCGCTTCCAGAAGGAAAGGGGAGGGGGGTCCATAAGAGATGGAAGTAGAGCCGCAGGAAACAGAACTCAACATCAGCCCCATGGCACCTTCCTCCAGCCCTCCGCCACGCAGCAGCGGTGCCGACACTGGCACCCACGCAGGCAATAAAAACAGAGCCCATGTGCTCTTAGAAGGCGATTCCAGGGTCTCTCGAGGACGAAGTGCAGTGATGGTGGTGCCCGGCCACCCACACAGCCCCTGTTTATGCACAGCCATGGCTACTGGCAGCTCCCTCCGCCTTGCCCTCGAAGGCATCTGATATATAAGGTCACCCCAGACCTGCAGTTCTCAACCTTGGCTACATGTTAGAATCATTTGGGAAGCTTTGTGGACATCTCAGTTAAGTCAAAACCTATAGGGCGAGAGCCAGATGTCAGCTTTTATTCTTTCCAGCTTTCTCCAGTGACTTCAACACGCATCCCAGGTTAAAGGTCACTATCCCAGGCAGAAGCCATAACCCTTCCTGGCATGCAAAAAGGCAGAAAGCCAAACATAGGGAACAGTTATTATTATTATTATTATTATTATTATTATTATTACTATTATTACTACATGTGAGTGTCACCACCACAGGAAAAGTGAGAGCGGCATGATGCCAAAAGCATTATTTCTGGGCGAAAGACTCCTCTCGAGCCCTGCCTGCTGTGTGACCTGAGGTAACTCACTCTACCTCTCTGAGCTTCACCTGCAACATGGGATTACTGATAAGCGGGACTCCCAGCTCCTGCACCGTTCTGCCCACCGGCACTGGGGTGGCAGCGGAGGAAGCACACAGAAACCCTCTGCACCTCCCTGCACCTCGCTACACCTCGCTACACCTCGCTGCCGCCTCCCTGCGCCAGCTGCTGATGCCCCTTGTTTGTGTGACTCACCGGCCTGCTCTGGGAAGAAGGGGGGGGCTCCTCTCCTCCTCGGCAGCTCCTGTCTGCAGGTGCTCAGCAGCACACGGGTCATTAGTGCTTCCCGGAGCAGCGTGGGAAGTCACCTGTCTCACCTTGACGCGCAGGAGGAGAAACTGGAGACAGATTTTCCACACATTCGGAGAGGAGCTGCTAGAGTACCCC
This sequence comes from Uropsilus gracilis, assembly GCA_004024945.1. NCBI lineage: Eukaryota > Metazoa > Chordata > Mammalia > Eulipotyphla > Talpidae > Uropsilus > Uropsilus gracilis. The sequence continues at coordinate 16,265 of PVHY01023029.1, read as the reverse complement.
AGGGAGGCGCGTGGAGTCAGTCACCGAGGACCCGCGAGCCCCGGGCGCCGACATGTCCTGCGTGGGGGCTTCTCGAACAGACTCTCAGAAGGTCGCGTCGTCGACCCTAATTAATGCTTGGAGGAAAGTCCGGTGCTCGCTGCACCCCGGAGGCTCCTGGCGGAGGCAGGGCCTGCCAGCTCCTCGTCCGGCTGCGGAGAACCGACTCTGTGCCTGGGCGGTGGCTCCCCTGGGCCCTGACTCACTCTGGCAGCATGTACCTCCTCGAGGAAACACATTTCTGCGCCGCTAGGGTAGGTGGGGGCCTGCGAGAGAACGGCTCTCTGAAGTGATGAGCACCGCTCCGGCAGGACCTGGTGGGGCTTTGCAGCGCTCAGAAAACGGCCTAACGACGCAGCGCGTTACACCTGGTAAGATCAGAAACAAACAGCCCAGCCTGGAAAATTCCCTGAGCCGACAAAATCGCTCTAATCAAACAAGCGAAGCTTAATTGAGCTTAGCTGTAAGACCAACTTGACCTAGGCCATTTCTTGCTTATGCCTCTGGAAATCACAAGCAAAGACTTCCCCTGCATGCTCCGAGGGAACCCACTTCCTGCCACTGAAGAAAATTCTTTTTTTTTTTATTAATCTTTTTGTTGTTTACATATTCATGCATGTAAGTATACATATATGTATATGTATCACATCATTGCATTCCCTGGGGTTCTCCCTCCACCCCATTCCCCAAGAGCCCTCCTCTTGATCTTCCTGTTCTCCTCCCCCAATTTCTCCCTCCCCCCAGCTCCTCTGTCAGCTTATTTGGGGCTTTTCTTGTCTTTTTGTTTGTTATTCCTATGTCCCATCTATAGGTGAGATCCTATGGTTTCTGTCTTCTTCTTTCTGACTTATTTCTGGTAATACAATCCCCTCTAGGTCCATTCCTGTCATCACAGATGCTTCATATTTGTCGGTTTTGCTTGCAGCATAATATCCCATTGTGTAAAAACACCACCTCTTTTTCAACCATTCGTCACTTTGGGGGCCTTTGGGTTGTTCACTGAAGAAAATTCTAAGATTTCAATGAATCGCCATGAAGAGTGCTTTCTCACCACAGGAGCTGGTTGCAGCCAGATGCAGGGAGCTCGGGTCCCTAATTTGGTTTGAATGTGCCCGGTTTGCAGACGCAGCTGCTTTGTGCATGGTAAACCTTTCCTAATGATGACCTCGATGATTCACTGGTTTGACTTTTGCCATTTCTGGACTTTTGACGCACCTGTCGGCGCTTTCCAGACTGTGTCCCTGTCAAACTAACCAGTGAGGTCATGGTAGAACCTGTTCCATGAAGCCATGTTCCCTGCTGTCAACCATCTGGAGAGGTAAATGCACCCCTGTGTCTACCGCCACACTCGTTAGGGTAGCCAGGACACTGAAGAAGGTGCCCATCGACCCATGTGTGGATGAAGAAGATGAAGTCTGTACATGGGGGAACAGTCCTCAGCCATAATGGAGATGCTCTCTTGCCATTTGCGGCCACACGGATGCCACTGGAGGGGATGACGCTACGTCAAGTAAGGAGGAGAAAGACAAATGCCAGGTGATTTCACTCATGCACAAGAGAAAGAAGTAAACAAATGAACAAAACCTTCATTTCTGACAACAGCAGCAATCAAAGGGGGAAGGAGGGGGGGTTGGAGGGCCAGATACAGCAGTAGACTGTGGGGAGGGGTTGGGAATTTTGATGGTGGAAGGGGAAGGTAGCAGACATTTGAAAAAGGGTGAGGCTGCATTCCTGACACTTACACAGTGTGATCTCAGTACAAATAAATACCATTTGGGAAACCAATATATGTAGACAATCTTTGTCATGTCACAGCCACAATTTGACTCACGAGTGAGGAATTTGTCACCAAATTGCTCCCCCAATGAAGCCATAAGCTATGCCCACCAGTCTCTCTCTCTCTCTCTCTCTCTCTCTCTCTCTCTCTCTCTCTCACACACACACACACACACACACACACACACTATGTCTCCACCAATCTGTCTGCGCTCGCCACTACCTTGGCATTTTCAAAATTTTTCACCTTTGCCAATCTAAAAAATAAAAGATTATGTAGTTTGAGGGAGACCACAAGACTAGAGGAGACTGAGGCTGTCAGAGAGGAGAGAGGGAAGGAGGAAGTCAGTTGGAGAGACGGTGCCCCTGCCTGGCCCCTGTCAGCCTCCTTCTGTGCCAGCTTCCCTGCCTGGTATGCCTGCAGACCTTGATTCACCATTAAAAGGCCTTGAAAGAATTCACCAAGGGCTCTGAGAGGCTCTTCATCTGTCTGCTGGAATCAGCAGTGAACCTGCCCCGTGCATGCTTGCAAACAGCAGCTAAGCAACTTTAACTTCCTCTAGTTAGGTCCTTTGACCGTTTCTTTACTGAAGCCATAGTTCTTGCTATTGTTCTGTAGAATCTCTTTACATATTGAAAAAATTAGTCCTTGCTGTGACAGAGCACACAAACATCTTTCCCATTAGATGTTTATCTTTTGCTCCTGTTGGTATATTTAGCTAAGTCTATTTTAATGTAATTCAGTTTATTAATATTATTTTTATGGCTTCTAGGTTTGGTGTCATACTTTAGAAGGTCTTATAAGGTAAAGATCGTTCATTTTGTTTTGTTTTGCTTTTATGTGTGTGTGTGTGTGTGTGTTTTATTGTTCATTGTTTCTTTACTATGAAATCTTGAAGGGAATGAGTCAAGCCAGAAAACAAGCAATGGGAAAATATTCAAAGAAAATCATGACCCAGTGTCACTACTTCTGCTTGTGAAGATCACAGTACCCTAAGAGAAAACTGACAAAACACAGCATCCATTTTTAACAATGGTCTCCCAAGGAGCTTCCCATCTGAGGGACTATTTCCAATAAAATGTCATCATGTAGAATTCCCAGCTCCCATGTAATTAAATGCCTCAGTGTTCCAATGTCTTGATTACGTTAGTCTTCCTTATGTGTAAGTTTCTCAAAAATTTCTCCCGAGATAAAGGGGGGATCTCTCTCTACCAAACCAGTACATGCCATACCAGCTGAGACCTTCCAGGAAACTTCAATCTGGTAATAAATTTAGGAAACCAGTGGGTCAAAATGCAATATGGTGGGCTTCTCCAGGGAACAACTATATGGAGTGACTATATGGAGTAAAATGAGCTTGTTTTCTTTTTTTTGAGACTAGGTCTCACTATGTTGCCTGGGGTAGTCCTGATCCTACGGACTCAAGCGATCCCTAGCCTCAGCCTCCCAGGTAGCTGGGATTACAGGCGCACACCATCGCATCCAGTTGCTTTTTTGAGACCAGGTCTCACTATGTTGCCCGGGGTAGTCTCGAACCTATGAACTCAAGCAATCCCAGGCCTCTTGCCTCCCAGCGCCTGGACTACAGACACGTACCACCACGCCTGGAAAAATGAGCTTTCTTTAGTGGGAATTGAGGTGTACTTGTCCATATCTGGGGTTCCATTGCTCTTCTGCATCATCAAACCCTACAACAAGGCTTTTGCCAGGTTCCTGAGTCCTACATGGTCGCCATACTCACTCCAGCCAATACCACCCTCTCACACCACCTTCTTCCTCCAGCCAGAGTAGATGCTGGGTCCAAAAAAGACCCCTAGAGGCCTGTGAAAAGATCCACATTCGAGAAGCGGCTTCTGCTCACAACTGCAGTGTGGAGACCTATGCAGATGCTAGGGAAACTGAGGCAACAGGAAGGTATGAGTCTGTGGTGAATGAGCCTAGTCTCACCCTTGAGCATCAAACCACAGAGCTCCGGGAGAGGAGGCCAGCTCCAGCCACACCACCAGCACCTGTTTTCCCCTCCAGGTCCCCCAAGCTCCATGCAGAGTCCAGGCCACAGGCCAGCACATGCTGAGCCTTCCAGGGGTGCCACCACAGGTCTGATCCCTTGGCCCAGACTTCCTCACCTGGTCTCCGGGGCACCTCCCTGCTCTTCTGCCCCCACTCCTCAAAAACACTGACCATTCCTGACATTTGCGTGGGGTACAAAGACAGCCCCAGAAGCTCATCTTGCCTTAAGGACCCCCCTAAGTGGGAGCACTCCTGGGCTAGGCGGTCATGTCTCATGCCAGTGAAGAGGGTGAGGTCTGCCCAAGGTCACCAGCTGGTTGGCTTCCAAGCCAACCAAGTCCCCCACCAGCCCACTGTGGATCCCAGGGCAACTTCCCCACGTCCTTGGGGGAGTCTCCTGGAGAGAGCTCGGCCTTTTCATTCTATCTGGACTAAAAAGAGAACAGGATGACTTTGGACTGTCATTAGATATTAAGCTTGATTTTCCCAGGTACTGACATCCAAATTGCCAGCATGCCTGAAAGCCCCAGAGGAGCCTGTTGGTTGTGCTAATAGAATCTGGGTTTGCAGCTAGGGAGGAAGAAACGGGGGTGGGGGTGGGGCCCTGCAGATCCAGTGACCACCAGGAAGCCAAGGACAGGGTAACAGGCCATGAAGACAGAGGGTCCCCCCTTAAAATGTGAAGCCGCAGGCACGTTGTCCCCACACAGGCTGACATGTGTCCCTGGGAACTGGAAGCCTGGGAGGTTGTTAAGGTTATTGCATGAAGCCACCAAAAAGTGAAGCCATCCTACAGCTCTCATCCTTTGGAAATTTTACAAGAGAAAAGTTCTCCGTGACATGGAACAGTTTGTGTCACTGGAGGCAGGAAAATAAACTTTTCTCAGAATAACACCAACGTGTCATCATTACTGGAAGGCCAGCGTTATGGGGGGAAATCTCTGGAGTTTGAAAAATGGACTTCAGAGTCAGGAAACTGCAAACGTGGGCTCAGGCTTTACACGTTTTCCCATCGCTGAGAAGGTATGGACCTCCCAGGGTCCTGGACACCCATCAGCCAGGCCAGGCCCAGAAGGCTCTCCCCACAGGCAATTCCGAGGATGAGAGAGACGTTCTGTTAAAGCACCCAAGTGGGGCCTTGTGAGCTGCTTGCACCTCCTTCTCTCAGAGCTGGCAGCGGACCACACCGCTTGTTCGTCTGGACGCCTTAGTTTTTCCACAGGGAAACTGAGTCCCATGGAGAAGTGGGGATCTTCATCAAGTCAGAAGCAGAATCAAATTCAAGCCTCCTGGTTCTCCGGCCACAACTGTCCCCCACATGGAGAAGCCTCCTAATGAGCACCTCCTGGCCTGCTTTCCCAGCAGCCAGCGCGGCTGAAGCATCCTCCCTGCTGGAGGACCAGAAGGCTCGGGCAGACAGAGCTTGGCACTGGGCCGCCCTGCAAGTCGCTGTCCCCGGTGGCAAGGGAGTGCCCCCAGGCGTGAGAAATCTGAGTCCCCAGTGAGACTGAGAGGAGGGATAGAAGGGCAGTGAGAGAGCAATTGTGGGGCGCCCACAAGGGATTCGCTGAGAAAAGAGATTTGCTTTGAGGTGTTTTCAAACAAGGACAGGAGAGAAACCCCGAGTGTGTGCGACCAGCAGGGAGCGGATGGTGCTGGGAAGAAGGGCAATGACCTGGAAAAACCTGTGTGAACAAACCCCGCTCATGCACAAGGCAGCGGACCCCTAGCCAGGCTCCCTGATCTGTCTCGGAGGAGATGGCGTCTCCACGTTCATGCCTGTCCATTAGCTACCCGGATGGAAGTGCCCTGATCTTTGCATCACCAGCCACAAGGGACGAGGAAGAGCTGTTTCCAGGCACTTGTGTGTAGGTCTGGGGTGTGGCCGTGTGCTGCCCCCCAGCCCGGAGCCCCACTCCCACCCCTAAAGGCGATCTTGGTTCTACTCTCACGCAATACGAGTGGACAGAATCTGGTGGGTTTCCCTTCTACCAGCACTGCTGTGCATTCACCACACCTCTGCCACCAGGCAGAGGAGGGTCGGGGGGGGGGGTCCCACACATCAGGCAACTCCCCCCGCCAGCTGGCTCTCCTGCCATCCAGTCCAGTCCTGACCTGGCCGCCCTGGACCCCCAGCAGGTTCCGCAAGGGAAGGGCTCACAAAGCTGCCCCCACTTCAGATGCCAATTGCAAGTGCAGAGGTCACCTGTATTTCTGCTCAACTGGCCATAAAGTGGGGTGTCCATGATCCCCCTTCTTGGGTTCCATACTTTGTTAAAATGGTGCACAGGACTCCAGGGGATCTCCGAGTATTTAACGTTTACCAGTTTGTTACACGGGATATGATGAAGAATACAGGTGAACAGCCAGATGAGGAGATGGGGTGAAGTGGGGGGGCTGGAAGGGTCCTGAGGCCAGGGGTTTCTGGTCCCTTGCAGTCGGGGTGCTCCACCCCACACTTGGGTTTGTTTGGATTATTTTTTTTACTTCAGGGATTTCTAGGCAGGTTTTACCACATAGTCGTGAATCACGAACAAGCACTAACGCAGTCTCCAGCTCCTCTCCCCTACTCAGAAATGGGGAGAGTGCGGCTGGAAGCCTCAAGCCTCTCATCGTGGCTCAGCTTTCCCAGTGAGCAGTCATCCAGGAGCCCCTAAGAGTTTCCTCCTTAGAGTAAAAGACTCCCCATCACCTCGGGAGTCCGAGGGCTTACAGGGCTCTGAGTCAGGAGGTGGGGGTCGAGAGTGATGGGTATATATCTATCATTTCACACAAGCCCAGACCCTGACCTCATATGGGGGGACATCTGTTAGACTCCTCCAAGGAGAACGCTTGGCCTCAGGAGCGTGTCTTCCAGCTGGAAAGTAGAGACGAGAACTGGAACAAGATTGTGAGATTGTGTGTGAATCAGGAATAAAGAGATGCTATCTAGGAAATCACAGAATGGGGGAAGGGGGAGAGAGAGACCCCAGCAAGAGTTCAGTGCAGGTCTCCAGTATTACAAATGGCGTCACTGAGCAGAGCAAAGTGACTCGCCCACGGCCAGTGAGCTCAAGTGGTGCAAGGAGGACCAGAACCTCCCAACTAGGACCCAAGCTGCCTCACTCAGCAGCTTCTTACCAGCAGTCGATGAACCAGAGGAGGTTGCATGCACCTTCTTGTGCAGATGGGACCCCCCTTTGGCCCCAGAACGACCCCTTCATCAGACAGAGGCAGAGCCTGCACGCAGGTGTGACCGTCACCACCGCTGCGCACTGAGTCACTGGCTCCAGCGCTCTGTCTGTCCTTGCATCCAATGCCTCCAGGTTGACCCCTCAGCCACCACAGGAGCCATATGACAAGACCTCCTGGTGGTAGGGTAGCTACCGCCACACCGTCAGTCAAGACACCTGTCCATGCAGGATTTGTGTTTCCCGTGCGCCAGGCGCTGCTCCCAGAACCCGAGCTGACATGTCCACGCGGCCTCCCGCAGCAGCACCTTACCAACTCCGCTCTGGCCCCACCACCAGTTAAGGAAACTGAGAAGCGACAATGCTTCCCCAAGATCATGTGCTGGTAAAGGGCAGCTCAACCCCAGCCCATCAAGCCCATCGGCCATCGACAGACTCCCAAGCCTCACTGTGGGCCATCCTGGTCATTCGCTCATCACCATGACCCAAAGGGCTGATGGTTTTAATCCCATTTCCCAGTTAAGGAAGCGCAGAAGGAGTACGTGACTCACTCAAGGACAGGAAGTAACCCCGGGCACAGCTGAGCTCTGAAATCCATCCGTGTGACCCCAAGTCCTCGCTTTGAAGGTCAGTGCCGTCCTCATGTGGCCAGTGCCATGGGTCACTTCCATGGCGGGAGCAGCGTGGGGTGCATGCGTCTGTGGAGGCTTCAGGCTGGAGGCAAGTGTAGGCTCGCATGAGCTGGCAGAAGGAAGTGAGAATGGGGGTGAATACAATCATCACCTTTCCGGTGTTTGCGGCAGGCACAGTGTTTAGTCCTAAAAGTTGAGTTGGCGCTACGTGGAGGACCCTCAAACAGCCAGAAATCAGCCACCATTTGATCCAATGACTCCACTTCCGGGAATCTACCCAAAAAATACAAAAGCACTAATTCAAAGGGACACCCGTCCCCTTACGTTTATTGCAGCATCACCATAGGCAGGATGGAAACAACCCAGATGCCCCCAAACAGATGGCTGGATCAAAAAGGGTGGTAGAGCTGCACAACAGAATACTATTAAGCAATCAAAAAGACATGTTAGTCACAGCAATAGGAATGGGGCTAGAAGGAAACATTCTTAGCTGAAATAAGCCAAAAAGAAAAAGAGAGATTCCAGATGGCCTCACTTATATTTGGGACACAGAGAAAACAAACAAAAGGACAAAGAAATGTTCAAACTAGCAAACTGATAACAGAACTGAAGCGTACAGCAGGGGAGGAGAGGAGGAGGGCAAAAATTAGGGGAAGGATGAGCAGCGGGGATCATGAAGATGGTTCATAGGTGATATGGTGGTGGGAGAACTTTGGGATATACAACCTACGTATATTATAATATATGACAATAAATAATCGATAACCTATATATAATCAATAAATTGATTATAATATAATCAATTTAAAAAGTTGGGTTGGCACAGATGACAGGATTACAAGACACTAGATGACGCCCCTCTTTGTGATGACGGCAGGGTCCCCGGCAAGCAGGTCTCATTGCCACGTCCACCAGAGGGCGCCCGAGGACATCACCTACCGAGTGTCGCCTTCCCTTCCGTGATGAGGTCACTGGGAGGAGGGCTGCGGATGCCCAGGCCCCGTCCCCCTCCCAAGGCCAAGCACTAACGGTCTTGTCAGTACACACAGCCTTTCACTTGGAGGTGCCTTCAACCAACTGCCTCACCCCAACGCCCCTCTCTGGTCTGCCGGACCGAGGCTATGATGACATCCATCAGAGCTGTGAGAGAAAATGAATTTTAGGCGTTGATCAAAGTGTGATGGTGATCCTGCAAGGTATTTCTAGCATGCTGGGTCCAGGAAGCCACAACAAGCCCCTCTCCCTCACCACCCCCCACCCCTCCACCATCCCCCCCCACCACACACACACAGGTCGAGAATGTCTTCAACAATGACACATATGGGGTGACAGGGGGCTGAGCCCTCCCCCTCCCCACCCCCCACAGCACCCTCAGCAGCCCCCACTTCCCCGGGGGGACAGAGGTGGTGCCTGAGCCGCTGTCAGTTCCAGCCAGGCTGCAGCCCTCCTGAAAAGGCTGTCCAGAGGGGACGCTGATGATTTGTAATCAAATTGTGTTTCATTAAGGAGAAAGTATCCAGAGGTTTCCTTGCTGGCTGCGTTCTTGCAAATTAAAGATAATGGAGTTAACGGAGAACAACTGTAAGTCAGACACCAACGGGTGAAACGAGCCCAGGGCAACTCCATCCTTGGCTGTCACTTGCGGAGTCAGCCCCATGCCAGCAGGAGCCAGGCTGTATTCTATCTGTCCCCAAAGCCACAGGCTCACACTACAAACAGCTCAGCTGCACCCCAGTCACAGAACACGGAGCCACAGTCGCTGACCCTGCCTGTCATCATTAAAAGCCACGATTAAGTGGGACTGGGGGAGGGGGAGGAGGGAGGGAGAAAGGAGAGAGGGTAGGGGGGTGTGGGGGGGGCGGGTGAGGGCTCCCAGGGCTTCACTGGTGAAATCAGGAACGTTCTGGACAAACCAGGACAACTGGGTCACCTGTCAGGCTTCCCAAGGTCCCCAACTATGTGATTATTCTAAGGCTATTTCCTTGGGAATTACTCAACTGCGGATGCCCTTGAGCCGATGACAGGTCTGTCCTGAGCCCTGTTGGGTTTCCAGCACACAGTAAGCCTCGTCCTGCCTCTGCTCCTGCTCGGGATGTCACCTCTGGCTGTCCCCAGGCCTTGGGGTTCTGCAATGTGACGTCTCCTGAATGTCACCACCTGCAGCCCCGGAGGCTGGCGAAATTTACCTGTGGGGAAAGAATTCAAAGACCAAAGGAGCTATGTGATTTGCACAAGGCCGTAGGATGTTGAATAATGGAACCAGTACCCGACCACACGCCCTCCAATCCGAGCTCAGCGGCAACCTAGCCAAACCTGTGTTGGTGCGCGCACACACACACACACACACACACACACAACCCAGATGACTGCAGACAGATAAGCTCACACCTTTAGTACATGTAGGTTCCGCCCACCAAGAGACACCTTTTGCTCCCTTTGTCAGAAGCTCCCCACCCCCCCCATTCCCATTCCCATGCCCATTCCCAGCTTTGGGGGCATCTCAATGTCCAGTGGAGGGACAGCTGGTCAGCATCCCAGCCCCTGTGTCCAGAGGTTGCACAGCCTTGTGCCATCAGGAACTCAGGTCTTGCTCCCCGTCCTCGGCACCAATAACTTCCAGAAGGAAAGACGGCAAGGGTGAGCAGGCAGAGGGCGGCAGGCTGCCCCACCCAGCCGTCACCCGCTCCCGAGCAGAAACCCCTGCGGCAAGGTGTCCTTGGAGGCTCAAAGTGGGCTAGAGAAACCTGAAACGGCAGCCAAGAGGGATGGGGACCCAGGAGAAAGCCGGCCTGGGAGGAGGTGGCAGCGCATGGTTTTTAATTTACTTTTTCTTGCCCTGAGACAAAAATTAATTTGACTTGGGAAAAAAAAAAGTAACTTTTAACTTGACTTTTGAAAGTAAAATTTCTGCAATTCTTTTTCCACCGAACAGAACATTTCCTCAACTTCGAAGGCATAATGTTAATATGCGCCAGCGAGGGGAATTCCCCCAGCGCGCCTCACATATCACTGAACTGATTTTTTTTTCTTAATTTCCTAGTGATACTGGCTGGGTTATGCTAACAGGAGAGTTAACAGCTAATTTTGCTACAGGGAAGATAATAACAGGAAATGATCTTTAATAATGAATTAAACAGACTCCTCGGATCCCGATTCCTTTTATTAGCTAAGGTCAACGGCATCTTAAATGAGCAAATCTATCTATCGTGGGCTGGCAACAAGATGGGGAGAAAACTGTCAGGCTGACTTACAGGATCCGGCACGAGCTCTTTCAGGTCAGGTGGGGGAGCCAGATCCAGTGGGGAGACCCTGAACAGCCTCAGAACCGGACACTAACACGCTCCACCATGCCCATGGTGTGAACCGCTCTGAAGCTCTCTCTTGAACAATTGGTGGGGATCGTAATGAGAGCAGACAATTAGGGTAGGAAAACAGTACCTGGCCGCGGCAATCAGGGAACAAGGATGGTTCCCAGTCCAGGAAATCAGGGAATGAGGATCCCAGAGCTGGTAAGAAGCAGGTTTAGCAGTACCGGTACCAACTCAGCAGATGCATATTGCAAGGCTGAGTTTATATACACTTTACATGTTTATACACACTTTACATGCTCTGGTGTTCCAGGGAACCGTCATGGGTGGTAGGACATGGCCTGACGTGACGGAGGATAGAATGAGGAAGAGTCAAGGAGAAACTGGGCCACCAACCAGTAAACTGAGTCAGTCAGTCACGGGTGGCTTATCCAGATGGCTGTTTATCTAGGCCCCTGAGCTGTATTTAGTAGGTTACGGGGCTTCAGCAGACTTCAGGTTATCATGCTTCCACCTGCTCACCATACTTCAGTAACTGCTGCTTGCTGGAGCTTGGCGAGCAACCTAAGCAAAAGCGTGTGGAGGCTGCACAGGCCTGGTGCAGGCAAGGCCTCTGGTGAGAGGCCCAAGGCATCTGTCCTTCTCAGAGAAAGGGGTCACAAAAGCCTCCTGCCTCCTGCAATGCAGCCCCCCAGAACCATCTCCTGCAGAGGGAACCCCCAGACCAAAGCTGCCCAAGGCAATGAGCCGGCCAGAGAGAGAACCAGACCCCTTCGCTGCAGTTCCGCCTCCCACCCATTTCCTCTCGGGGGGCCTCTTCTTCAAACTGGTTGTCTGCACTTTTTTATTTTAATCAGGGATTTTTGTTTTTAAGTAGACAGCTTTTCCAGGACACATCACTCATCATTCTATCAGTATTTAGATAAACATAGTAGAACATACATAGAAATAGATACAACCAAACATAGATGGAAGGAAGTTCAAATGTCTGCTTGCAGGGAGAAGGCTGCGGCACAAAACTGGTGGTGGGGGGGGGGGGATCCTGGGAAACCAGGAGGGAGGCGGGAGTCTCCGGGGGGCCTGGCAATGCCTGGGGGCTGAGAGCCTGGCCAGCCTCCTTGTTTCATGCAAGAAGTTGAGGCCCCGGGAAAGGGGAGGAGGTTGCTCAAGGTCACATAGAACTCTCCTCTCAGGTCCATAGTGGAGCTGGTTTGATGCCCGCAGGCCCTAGGGAGCCACTGCCGGTGCTTGAGTGAGGGCAGGAAACACACCACCTGCTCAGCCCAGCAACCTCCACAGGCGGGGCTTTCAGCCAAAGCACTAGCTCACGTCCTCTCAGTCAAGGCCCACGCGAGGGGCTTCCGGTTCCCAGAACTTTCCAACGCTGGGATGTAATTACCATGTTTTAGAGCAAACAAACACACACCCGGTGCAATGGCTGCCGATTTATTTGGCTAATTAGAGGGAATTCACCGAGAGGATGTACAATCATGCCGGCCTCTTTTCGGGGTAATCCTAGTTGACATTTTCTTCTGACATTTTATTAGTAGCTCATCTTTATTGTCCTCTCGGCAAGTTACCAAAGCCAAGCTCACACTGGCAATCAGCGAGCGTGAGCACGCATGGCGTCAGCAGCAGTGGCGGGGGAGCCCGCGGCCCGGAGCGCCAGTCACCAGTCGGTGCAGGGAGGGGCCGTGAGGGCGTTTGTTCATCTTGCCCCCAGAGCACTGTCAGGGAGCACTGCCAGGGAGCACCGATTCTGCTCAACCCCGGTCCCAAAGAGGCCTGGGCCAGCAATCCCAGGGCCCTAGGGGAGCATGCATCCCAACGACCAAGGAGGACCATGAGCAAGCAGAGACCCAGCCCCTCCTGCCACTTGGTGGGGGCCTATGGCTTATACCCAGGAAGAGCTGAGAGAAACGCGGTTCAGCTCAGGACGGTGAAGACGCGTTTTCTGAGGCCGTGGCTTGAGTCCAGCTAAGCTGCCCGGCTCAGCACAACATAACTGAAAGAGCAACTTGGAACCCCACCGATGTGCATTCGGGGCAGTCTCTCAGAATCTCCATTTTCCACCCATAAAAGGGAGACTAAATACCTGTCTCTAGGGTGGCGCTGAGAATTAAATTAGAAAATTACGTAAGGCGTTTAACACAATGCCTGATGTATTCATGCATCCCAGGAAGATTTCTCCAGGGCTGATGGAAAGTACAATTAACGTGGCTCCTGGAACTTCACACTGGGATATAATCAGTGCCCTGCCAGGCCCCATAAAAACTCTCCGCGTTGGAGAGCGAGGCGGGCAGAAACACAAATCACTGTAATAAATGGCTGGCTCCAGCAGAGACGGCAGTGGGGAGCCGCTGAAGGTCTTTGAGCAGGAGCGGATGATTGCAAGCGCCGGACCGCAGGCCGAAGGAGGCCGTCCTTCGCAGCACTTGAGACGTGACGGGTCCACACTGAGCCACATGCATAAACACGCGCTGGATTTCCAAGACTTTGTACCATAAAAAGAATAAAAACTATTCGTTGGCCGTTTTCGTACTGATTCCAGGTCGAAACAATAGGATTTTGAATATATTAGGTTATGCAAACTAGGTTAGTACAGAGTTGACCGATTTCCTTTTTTAATGGGGCTGTTAGGCTGCTCCGCAGCGCTCGGGGCTCACGCTGGCTTTCCACAGGACAGCACCGCCCCGGAGTGGCCGCAGGACACAGCCACGCAGAGAGCAGCTGGAGGCAGCAACAACATCTGGGCCATTCCATTCTGGCCCAACTGTCGATGTCCGCTGCCGGGCCCGGCCTCCCCTGCTGCCCGTTCGCTGAGTAATTAAAATGCCTTGAAGCAAAGAGCCCGGCTCCTCCGTGTGCTTGACGAGGCTCAGCTTTGCAAAGTTTGTTTCAGCAGGGAACTTCCGGGCAGCTTCTCGAAAGCACATCCCGTGGCATCCAGAGCCGGGGTTGGGTGCCAAAGTGCCTGGCTCCCGGCCCCAGGACCTGGTGGCTGTAGCTCACGCCCCGCAACAGCCATTTCACCGGTACATTAAAGAAGCAACAAGCAATTTCCTTTCCAACTGGCATGAAAGGGGTCGTTGTGTGTATTTTATGGGTGGAGAACGCTCTAAAGCAGCAAGGTCCAGCCCAACAGACCCCACACGCATGGCGCTCCCAGGATGGAGGTGGACAGAGAGGATACTGGTCCCCCATCTTGCACAGAGGCCTACAAGCCCCAAGCGCAGATTTGAAATTAAAGCAACAATATTACTGAGCGGGGTGGGCCATTGAATCTATGCTCCCTCCCCTTTGCGTCACCAAATGTGGAGGCTGGGCAGCATGGTCTGGAACAGTCTGGGAGAAGGAGAAGGTCCACCAGGCGGATTAAGTGTATGCATGTGCTCTGCAAGCAGCAAGATCTGGGTTCACCCCAGCCCTCCCGCCTACCAGCAATGTGACCTGAGGTGAATGATTAAGCCTGTCTGAGCCCGTTTTCATTTTTATTTTATAAAATGTGAAAATGGATGGTAATGATCTCACTGGTTGTTGGGACGTTAGGATGGCTGAATGAGATCATGGAGGAAAGATACGTGGTGAAACACTTGGCACAGACTAAATTCCAGATAAATTCATCTAGTAAACAGAGACCACTCAGTTTGTTTTGAAAACGCTAGTCCAGGCCTTGGAAGGCCTTGGTCAGCCCAGGAGTTGGAAATCTCTTCCTGCTGCTAAGTGACTGGTAGGTGGAGGTGGTGTTCTGGGAGCCCTGCATGTACGAGGTCTACACTCAGAGGCAGAGAAGAGAGGCTGTGCCGGTGGGCTCAGCTGGGACTCGGGGATCAGGCAATCTGGACAGGATCTGAAATAGGATTAAGAACATGGAGGACATGGTGCTCTCACCCATCGTGTAGCTCTAAGGCCGAATCTAAGAGAGCCTACTGATTCCCATGCATCTCCCCTTGAGTATGGGTAGAACCTGGGGACAGGATGGGCTACCACCCTCTGATTCGGTTACATGCTATGGCCAAGATGAAGACAGGTGACAGATGTAGTCAAGGCCCCTGATACACTGGCTCTGAGGTGGTGATAGGGAGAGCATCCTGGGTGGGCCTACCCTCATCAGGTGAACGCTTCCAAGAGAGTTTAGAGAACACAGATGGAGGTCAAAAAGATGGGGCCGGACACGGTGGCTCGTGCTTGTAAGCTTCAGCCTATGAAGCGGCAGGGGCTAGGGATCGCGTTCGGGTCCTGCCTGGGGCCCATAACGAGACCTAGTTCCAAAAAAATAGCTGGGCGTGGTGGTGCACGCCTGTCATCCCAGCTATCTGGGAAGCTGAGGCTGGGGATTGCTTGAGTCTGCGGTACCCCGGGCAGCATGAGATGAGATTGCGGTTCCGCGGGCAAAAATAGCGAGACCTAGTCTCAAAAAAAAAAAAAAAAACACCGTGCTGGCTTAGAAGAAGCACATGGTCATGCTGTGAGAGACAAGGACCCGAAAGCAGTCGTCTGCCACAGCCCACAACGTCACAGGGATTACCTCATCCTATAGCAGAGGGAAATGAATTCTGCCAACACCAACCTCCAGCGCACCGGGGAGTGGTCCCAGTGGCTCAGCTGTGGGTTCAGGCTTGTGAGTCCCTGTCTAAGGCCCCAGCTGGCCCACTCACACACTCCTGACCCACAGACGCCGTGCGGGACACTTGGCTGCTTTTACGCACTAAGCATGCGGTGCTGGCTACGAAGAAACAGAAAAGGAAAACGCAAGGCCAGGACACCCATGACGCCTCCGCCCAGCCCCCTTGGTCACTGAGCACCCGATTGGTGGACCCTCCAAGCCTAAACCAGTCAGCTGACACGTAGCCTCACACGCATCAGTGATTGGCCCGAGAGGGGCACATGACCCAGTTGGCCCAATCAGAGTGCAGTCCAGGACGTTAGCGTGGTGGCTGGTGGGGCATAAGATCTCTCTCCAGGAGGCCAGTGTTGGAGGCAGTAGGCAGCTGAAGCCCAAAAGGAAGCGGGCTGAAATAGAAGCAGGCAGCAGGGGAGCCTGGCTCCTAACCTCGTGGGTTGGCAAGAGCACTGCCCCAAGAGCCTTCCGACCAGTTATGTGCCAATAAATTCCTTTCATGTCCTGTGCTACGTAAGCGACTTTGTGTGCCTTTTCTGTTCCTGGCAACCTGCAGCTGGAAGTATTCTGGTAATGTGGGGCGTGTGAACATCCCAGATGGGGGCCCTGACTTGCCCCATAGATGCCTTACAGCTGCCCCTTAGGTGGTGGTGGTGGTGGTGGTGGTGGTGGTGATGGTAGTGGTGGTGGTGATGGTGGTGTTGGTGG
>PVHY01023028.1:0-21575 GCA_004024945.1 Uropsilus gracilis | reverse complement strand
GTTCCCCAGCCAAGGGTCTGCCACAAGTGAAGTCACCCATCCAAGGCTCGCCCTACCAGTTCTTACACCCACACGGAAAGGGGGGTCACTTCCCAAAGACCCCCCAGCCTTCCTTTACCAAAATGTAAACATTCAAGAGCTTCTGGCAGAGAACAGTGGGATCTACTTAAAAGCTGGTCCCAGATCCCCCAACACTTGTAGTTAATGGCAGCCTCAGCAGGCAATAACAGATAGGGCTGGTTCTCGCTAGACCAGCCCCCCACACCATCCCATCCCATATCTCTTCTATCCTGGGGTGCAGGAAAGGCTTCAGCAGCTTTCCACCTGGTCACCAGCGCCGGGAGCGACTGCTCTGGACAAGGCCAGGTCACAAACCCAGATTTCTCTTCTCCTGGACTCAAAATGGTTGCCTGGCTATGAACGCCGGTCTCTCCATACTCTGCTCAGCTGTTCTCACCTGAAGGACACAGCCCCCTAGATCACTGTGACAAGCAGGCCCAAGACCCTAAGCCATAGCCCAAGGAGCTCCAGCAGGTTTCCTGAAAATGCAATGCCATCGCAAGACTGCACCAAGCAGCAGAGTGGCACAAATTCAAAACCGCCCTAAACCATTCTGCTCTTACATAACTGCAGCTAGGAGATTCCTGACTGCAGCTGTTCTGAGCACTTCCCAGATGGCGCCACTGAATCATTCCTTCCCTGGCTCCTGCCACAGGCCTTTCAGTGCTGGAGATGGTGGGCTGTTCCCAGCTGGGCTTCCCCAGGATCCCAGGAAGCATGGGGAGCCTGTCTTTGCTCAAGCCTGCCTGCTGGCCTGCCTGTCCCAGTTAGTACCCCTGGGACTCAGCAGAACTCAAGAGCCGCCCCCCCCCCCCAATAGCCATCCACTCCCAAGTCTAGTCACAAGCCAAAACATCCCAGACGCCTGTAGGCAAGCCTGCTTTCTAAAATCACATTTGACAGCAATAAGATTCTGGGGTTGAGAGAAAAGCAGACAGTGAGACTCTTGTGTCCTCTGATCCCTGTGGCTGGCTTGAGGCCCACAGTTGCCTCCCAGAGATCAACTTCTTCCTCACAGGAGCCCCCGTTCCACCTCCCTCAGAGCAGAGCCAGGTTTCTTTGGCAACAAGTTCACTTGACACCTGTGGTCAGTGAGGCATCATCCCAAACCCCAGTTCTGGGGTAAACAGGCTGTTCTTAAAATCCAAAACTTTCCTGGGTATTCTTGGTCTCTCCCGCTTCACTACCTCTATCCCAGTCACCCACAGCAAAGCCTTAATCCTCAGAGGAGTGAGTTGGCTGAAGCACAGCGCCCCTCCAGGTGACCTGATCTGTCTCCAGAAACCAGCCAAAAGTATTCCCACATGGCCATGTTGGCACATTCTCAAGGTAACCCTGCATCCCACCAACTGCTACTGTGGGGTCAAGTCTACATGTTAGACTGGAGGAAAAGTTGGTGATGAGCCCATCCTGGCAGGGGCTGTCTGGTTGTCCCTGGAGGCCTAGTCAAGCTGCTAGACTGGGAGAATGTATGCTCCCAGGTATCAGCTGAGCAAGCTGGAAGCCCATGTGAATTCCTCAGCTTGCCACATCCTTAGTCATGGTTTCTTTCCCATACCAACTCCTTGGGTTGAGCTTGTGCCACCGGAAAGGCAAACGCCTTCACCTGAGCAGCACAGGCCTAGGAGGGCCAGAAAAGCTAGTCTTTTTGCAGAAAGTCCTGACACTGAGGCTGGAAAGACCTTGGTGTTGGCCGGTAGGGAGGGAGCACCTTGGACTGCCTGAGGCAGCCCTCCTCCCCCCAGCCCTCCTGGAGTGGTCCTGGTGGACTTCCAGGCCAGGAAGATGAAGCCTGGCAGAAGCAAGGAGGGGACGGGGTGAGCACCACAGTTATGTATGGGACTCTGATGAGCGAAGGGCAGAGGTATCCCCCCTCCTAGCTGCTCCAGCCCCAAGGAGGTCCCCTCCCCTTCTGATCAACACCTGCCATCTTGGTATAGAGCTGGCAGGAAGCAACAGGGTGTGATCTTCACCAATCTGACAAGACAGTAGATGGGCCCAGGACTAAGCACCCAAAAACAGGAGTGGGAGATGAAGGCTGCCAGCTGTGTTTACTCCTGAGCACCGAGCAAGGGATTCAAAGCCTTGGTTTAGTTGTGTCCAATTACTAATTTGTTTCATTCCAAAGATTGAAGTTGACTGTCCCATTTCTTTTTTTTCCCCCCCCAATGCAAGCCCCTGGCGAAGACAGACTTGGATGCCAATTTTATTTTGGTTGGGGGAGAATAGGTAGGGGGAGTTGAGGGCTGACTTGACTGGTGCCTCGAGTTGCAGGTCAGTATCACAGGTTGCTAACAGAAGAATCTTGACATCACCAGGGGCAAAAGAGATAGAATGCTACCTGCTAGAGGAGAGCACCTGCTAAAATAAAACCTCCTCCTTTCCCTGCCTTCAGCACCTAGCAACTTCTGGGACTGACAGTCTACCTGCAATCAGGGCAACAGAGGTAAATAGCTGCAGGGCCGACTCCACAAAGTCCTGAATCCTGGGGAGAACAGCGCTGGGAGCTCCCTGGCTGTGTGTGTGTGTGTCTGTGAGTGCATTCATATGCATCCATAAAGAAATAGGTTCCTGTGTGTGCGTGTGGGATTGATTAGTGTGGGGCTTATGTCTGCAGTGGGGTCAGAGGCTCAGATTTCTGAGCCCCCTCGCCCCGCTCCCCACCACATATTTCTTATACATGACCCTATCTATGTATTTATATAGCGCCTATCACTGTAGGCCCTATCTTTCTAGGGATGCGAACTTGAGACCATGTGCTTAACAGCACACCTCCCAGCTCTGCCAGTCCCAGGAGGTGCCATTCCCCCCTCCCATTATAAAATATATATCTCTATATGCCACATATCTACACCCCATCTATTCAGGCAAGCATCTGCCCATTGGGCCCTCACCCTGGAGCCACCTCCGCCGTCCCTGCCTACCGCCAACGCAGGCCGCCCGCCTCGGTAGGAAGAGGAACAAGAGTCGTGCATGGGGCTCCAGGTGCTGCTGACTCCGTCAGAGCACAGCTATCATCAGACCAAGTACTAGAAAAGAAACACACACCACTCCAATCACACACACGAGGAGAGAGATGCCTGGCCCTCCCTCCAGCCCTGACACACGCGACTCGAGAGGAGGGGAAGTAGAAGAGAAGAGGACGCCAGAAGGCCGCCCAGCTGCCACGGCGCCCGGCGGCCCACCTGGCCCGAGGGGAGGGGAGCCAGGGCACCAGGGCCACCAACTAGAAGCACCCTGCTCCCCGCACCTTGGTTTGAAACCTAAAGGGAGGGGTGTTGGGTTTTTGTTTTCTTAAAGAAAAATCTGAGAACAAACAGAATTATAACCAGAACCATAAGAATAATAACAAAAGGTGTCGTCAGCCTCCCAGTATAAAACTGCAGCCTTTGGAGATGACCAAAAACATCGTATTCCAGGGGCGCAGCCGCCTTGTGTGCAGAGGGTGGGTGGTGGGGCCTCATAAAAGAACACACAAAAGGCGACTTAGACAGGAAAGCACCAGTACGTTTTGTATGTTTTTTTATTTGCTCCAGGTGGGGTCTGAACTGTCACTTTCCCCACTCACTGGAATATTTCTGATCCCACACAAGGAGCCCACCAATCGGCTAATGTGAGAAATCGGGAATGAAGACCCCCTTATCCTGCCATCTTGCCGAGAGGGGTCTCCTTTTAGAAAAAAAAAAAAATCTATGTTTATTGCATGAGCCTGGATGAAATTCCACTCTCAGCTTTCCACGGTCCCCACCACCTCATTGTACCCCCTTTTTTTTGGCAGGGAGAAAACGGGAGAGCACTGTTCCCAATGGCTTCTCCTTCACCTTGTTAAAGCAGCAAGGGGAAAAAGAGCCCCCTAGGATGCCGACTCCTCTTCAAGCTGTCTCCCTTTCTCCATTCTTGGTTAAAACCCTTTGCACATAAGGCAACGTGGAAGCTGATGTTTTTACTCATCTCGCTGTTTTAAAGCACCATTATGAAGTCAGGTTGTACAGTAGTTAACAGTACCTTTTATATATATATCTCATATCTATCATATATATATAAACTGTAAACAAGAGGTAACAGCGGCTTCTAGAAACTGATTTACTTCAAGGTTTCCTGTGTGGTAGGCACCTGAAATACTGTATAAAAGGGTCTTGGTGGTATTCTCGTCTCCCTGCTGCTAGATGGGTTCTGCTTACAAACCAGGAATGGTGCTGGCAAGAGGCTCGGGGGTCCGAGCATCTTGCAATGTTCTGTCCCCTGCTTGTGCTCCTATCTGATCAGGCTAGAGACAACAAAAGATACATAGTAGAAAAAAAAAAAACCCAATTTAGATTTCTATAGAATTTTCTTTTTTCCTCACTCCCATCTTTCTTCTCCAAGGTTACTAATTTTTGTTACTGATTTTTGCTGCAATAAACCCTCTTGTTTCAGTCACAGCAAGAAACAAAAACCCAAACAAACAGAAAACCCCTCTGAAAAGAGTAGAAAACAAAAGGTTTGACCAAAAAAAGGGGGGGAAGGGAAGGGGAGAGCTTGGTTTTGCTTTTAAATAGGACTGAAGATTAACATTGAGAAAACCAGGAGATGATGTCCAACCCTTTTTGCAAGGCAAAAGCCCTCCGTATTTCCGCCTCTGTGGTTTTTGTTTTAAATTCCTTTTTCTCTTCTGGGTGCTGATACTTCTCTCCATCCTCATGTTCTTGGTGTTTTTGTTGTGTTTTGTGTTTTTTGTTTGTTTGTTTAACTTTGTGTCACTACCTCAGTTTGCCTTTATGTCCCTTACACACAAGCAAAATATTCCTTCAGTGGAGCGAAGAGGTGGCGGATGACCGGCACGCTCCAGGACCGGCCCAGCAGTCTCTGCCTCGCCAAGCGGCTCATGTTGGAGACGTCCGTATAGTGGACAGGGAAGCCAAACACCCTGGGGAGACAAGGTGGTAAGGGCAGCAGTGAGTGCCGGCGGGCTGTCCTCCCATCCCCTGGAACTCACTCCAACAATACATGGGTCACCAGCCACAGGCACCCAGCTACTGTCTGACTTAAAAGTAAGGTCACAGCCTAGAGATGTCATAGAAAAAGTTACCAAGGCTGACCCTTGAACACCACGGGGGTGAGGGGTGCCAACTGCCGCCATCAAAAATTTGAGCGTGACTCTTGACTCCACAAAACCCATCAGATAGCCTGCTGTTGGTCAGAAGCCTTACCGATAAAGTGAATGGATAATTCACACACATTCTCTGAGCCATATACCGCATTCTTACTAGAGAGCTAGGAAAAATGTTCATGAGAAAGCCATGAGAACATACATTCACAGTAGAGCACTACTATAGTATTTTCTGATTCTGTCAGTTTTGTCTGTAAGAAAATCTACATGTGAGCGGATTCAGACAATTCAAACTTTGTGTTGCTGAAGGATCAACTCTGAGGAACACCTCCAGACAGGCTCCACCTGAGACTCGGAGACACCTAGAGTCTGTAGGTGATAATTGTGCATCCCCAGGTGCTTCCCCTGGAGGAGAGAACACTCCACCAAGGAATCCAACTTGTTGGTCTAAGGGATCTTGGGCTAAACCCTAGTTCCACCTAGAGGATGAGCAGCTCCGAAGGTCCAATGGGGCTGAGGCAAGCACCGCACCAGGGGCTGAGGCAAGCACGCACCAGGGGCTGAGGCAAGCCCACAGGTGCCCTGCTATCTGGTTCAGCACCCCTCGGTTCTCAGTTCACAGTGCCCCTAAGCCAGCAGCAGCAGGAGTTCAGCCCATGATTCCAAGATGCCTTTCACTTTCAGACCAGCCATCCTACCAGGCTGGGAAATGCATGGAAAAAACCAAAATCCCTGCTCACAGAGTATCTATCTCAAAGATGCAAACCTGGTTGAGAGGATAGAGATCCTTTTAATGGCAACATCAGAACCTACCACCCCCTGTGATACCGCCTCAGCCTTGTTACCTTTCCATTTCAGTGCACCATAAGATGTCCTCTTTCTCATTCATGAAGACGGGGAAATGCTGGTCTTTGCCCTGCTTTATGGAGTTCGACCTAGTAGTGATGGTCCTCACTTTGCTGAACTAGAAGATGAAGAGAGGAGGAGTGAGCACTCGCTTCCAGTCATGCATGGGTACTGCCTGTGCCAGGCTCTGGTCAGACCCAGCACCCAGCACCAGGCTGGGTTCAGGTTTAGGAGCCACTGCAGACCCCATCTGCTGCTTTTTTTCACACCATTCCTAGTCTCATCCCTGCTGACCCAGGACCTGGGAGTTAATAGCTCAAGCCACTATCCTTCCAAATCTTTCAAAGTGGCTCTTTTGTTGGTATAGTGACATGTAGGCAAATGAATGCCAAGTCACTAACCAGAGGCTCAAAGACACCCCTGGAGTGCCAGAAGCTGAGTGTTCTCTGCTACTCTGGTGGGCCTGATGCCTAGTGTACTGCCTCCCAGAGTTCTCCAAAAAAATGGAATTTCCACATCATAGGAGAATCTCTGCTCACAAAGTTCATCCCATAAAATTTGTTTATTTTTTTGAAGACTAGGTCTCACTATTTTTGCCCGTGGAACTGCAGGCTCATGTTGCCTGGGGTTCCACAGACTCAAGCAACCCCCAGCCTCAGGTAGCTGGGATTACAGGTGCGTGCCACCACGCCCAGCTATATTTTTGGAACTAGGTCTCACTATGTTGCCCCCGGGCTTGAACCACGATCCCCAGTGCCAGGTGCACTCCATAGGTTGGTGCTTACAGGCACGGGCCACCATGCCTGGTTTCATCCCATAAAATCTGAAAGTCACGGCTGCTACAAGGACCTTGTCAGAAGCTTTAGTGACAAGGCAGAGCTGATGGCAGTGCTCGAGGAGGAAAGGCTGACAGCACTCTCACTCTCTGCCCTACAGGTGTCCCCTGGAGACCTGGCACACTGGGTGCATGAACCTTACCCAAGTTTAAATGACATTCTCCAGGCCAGCTGCACCCACAGAGGGCAGGACACAGCAGCGCTCGTCTTTGCTCAAGTCCACCCTGCCCTCTAACCTTCTCCCTGCCCCCAGCAGTACAGGCTTGGTGCTAGGCTAACCTTGGCTATTCTGCCATGCTCCAGACACTCCTGCAGCTCCAGCTTGTCATTCACAGTGGATGCCAATGGCCTAGGAGGCAGAAGGGAGAAGGTAACAACCAGAAGAATAGCAAGAACACTCCCAGGGTCCCCTGCCCTGCAGCCACTGGCCTTGCCAAGGGTGAGCAAGAGGAAGCCCTGTCGCACACGTGTTGGGACTCCCCTAAAACACATGAGCACACATGGGAGCCATACACAGACACAAACCCACCAAATTTTCCTCCTGAAAGCTACATTTGAAAGAGCTCTCAAGCTACCAAAAGGCAGGTTAACAGGTTTCTGCCCAGAAGGGAGAAAATCCAATTATTTTATATCAGTTATTTTAAATTCACCAACTGGTAGATGACCCATCATAAAGTGAGCTTAGTGAAGGAATGCTCTGTATCTCAACTATGGCGATAGCTCTATGGGCATGGACAATGGGGGAGAGTCACTGAACTGTACACCATGAAAGTACAGTTAAAAAGATTTCAATCCTGTGCAGACCCCAGGAGACTACAATTCTGTCAATGTGTCACTGCTCAGAGGGCAGACTAGGTGACTAAGAGCAAGCCGCCTCTGGTGCTGTCCTTTCCTGACACTGAGGTGTACTGAATGCAGGTCTCATGCAGCAGCCACTACCTCAGTGTGGGAACCTTGGGGAGAGGCCAGCTTTCTGTCTGTCTCTCAGTCCCGCCTGCTACCCCTGCTGCCGGAAGCCCAGAGTTCTACCATTTTAGAGCAGGAAGCAGCTGATTTTAGAGCATCATCCCACAGGACTCAGGTCTGTCAGGAGACAATGAGTCCATGGCCTTACTGCCAATATTGGATCATATGTGGCAGTACCCTTTTCCAGCACATACACCCATCTTGGGAACTCAGGGGAAGCTTCAGATCAGGTACACACCACTGATGCTCCCATCAATAAGGCCCAGCAAAAGTCAGCATTTTCGCCATGTGCATGGAAACAGGGAGGGTCCTGAACCCCAGGTTAATGGCAGATAAGAAAGGAGATGACAGAGGCCAGGATGAGAGGGACTGTTTCCAATCTGATCTACCAATGAAGTTTACAATCCAAACTCAAAGACATTCTGGAAAAAAAAAGTCCCTCCATAACAAATATCTAAATTGAGTGGATCTCACTTTTCTTTTAAACAAAACACGCATTTCTCCCAAGAACTCATTAGTAATACTTGCGAACAAGAATCTGAAATTTTGGAAATGGCAAAACACAGACTTAAAATAGGACTCAATCATTTTTTAGCTACTGTTAAGAGCAGTCTTACACTTCTAAAAATATGGTGACACATACTCTAAAGTCTATTTCCTTAATAATCAAAGAGTTAAACTCAATAGTGTAACTTATACTCAGTCCAGATCAATCTCGGCCTGCTTCTGAACTGCCAATTCTTAAACAAAAGCCCTTTGTCCTCACGGGCGTCGAATAATGCAATCATCACACTGGAAAAGTAAAATCTGTCTATCTTCTAACATATGACCTGAAGCCACGGTTCCAGGTGGGGCTGCTCGGAGAACCTCTCCAGGAGGAGCACAGAGCTGCAAAGGGCACTATTCTTCCCTGGTCCCAGCCTCACCCCTCTCTGACTCTTCCTAAGCAAACAAGCATGCAAGTCATTGGTCACCCACATAGGAGAACCAACTACATCACTCAGTGGGGCACAAGCCTCCATTGATATTGAGTCAACTTGAAAAGATTCAAAGTTTCAACCACCAGTTGTTGGTGTCTCGGGCAAGTCTTTCCTAGACCCCAACACCCTTCCTCTGCAAAGAGGAGGCTGACCAAGCAGGAGGTGACCTGAGGGGCCACCAGTGACCCACCTGCCTCAGACCAGCTTGCCACTCTGCCACTTGCAGACACCACCCTGTAGCTCTCAGGACCGGGCGCGCTCACCAACCTGTTCATACCGGGAAGGTTCCCCCAGAAGTAGCGGGCCCTGTGCGCAGCGGACACTTCTTTGGCATCAATCATCACAGGGTTGGACTACGAAACAGGAGACAAATGCAAGATGAGCAGAACGAGGATATTAAATGATGCCAGGAAATGTTGCAGGTCTTGAGTCTTAAAGCTTCTTAACATTCCTTCAGAAAGCCCCCTACCAGGTGTCCAGGGGCAGCCAGAATTCCAGTGCCCTCTCTGGAACCTGAGACCAGCACAGTTCAAGTGAACTGCTGTGCACTGATGGGAATATTCCATCTGCCCTCCCTGGCCACCACTAGCATAGGGGGTTAATGATACAACGAGGCTCATGATTTTAGTATTTAATAGCCCGGTGTGGCTGGTAGGGCTATGCTGGACCTCAGAGTCCTAGCTCACCCAGGGGCTTGGAGGAAGAGAACCCAGTAGGTGTGGACATGTTCACCGTGCACCCAGATTATGAGCCAAATAAGACTCCTGGCTCAAAGCTAGAATACCAGCGTGAGAGATATGAATGACTCCTAGATATGGGGCTGGCCACCCCAAGATTGCCTCTGGTTGCAGAGATCAGTTCAGTAAGGCTTGAGTCTGGTTTAGAAATGAGCAGGGACCCACATTATGAGCGAAAATTTTCTTCCCAGGGGCCATGAAGCATATCTGGTGCCAGGGAGTAAGGATGAGCCGCTCATAAGAACAGGCATAGCAAAGGTCCCCAGTGACCCATCACACAACTCCCACCCCAGCAGTCTGACCGCCTGTTTAGTAACTGTCAGACTCAAGTCCTGAGTCCCACATACCACCTGTCAGTGAGATCACAGGTTCTTTCCAGGGTGGGGGAGGGCTCTAACAGGACTCCACCTTTTCTAACAGGAAAGCCCTGAGCTTCCCAAACGGGCCCCTTGCAAAGAAAGCAGAAGTCACCAGTCCCCAGCTCCACAATGCAGATGAGAAAGCAGCAGTCCAAGGTAGAAGCCATTAGTGAGCTGGCCAAACCAAGGTTGCTGGCTATACCTCGAGAAATCGCGAGATGTCCCTCTTGTCACTAACGCCCATGGCCACCACATTCTCAAAGAGCCAGAAGAAGGGGCGGTCATCTCCCTCCTTGGGCCGCGCATCATGCAGGAGGCGGTAGAACTCAAAGAAGAGCCGGCCAGTGCCCTCTGAGAGGTCGGAAGAGAAAGCCATCAGCTGGGGCTGTCTGCAGGAGACAGTGATGTGGCTCGGGCATGGGGAGGGCAACGGAGGACAGTGGGGCACTGGGAGTAGCCGACCCAGGGCAGAAATATCCAAGTAGGAAGTCGACGTGCGGAAGCACTAGCTGAGAAGGCAGAGGGGAGGACGACACCTACCATAGAGTCCTTTGCGGGCAGGGTTGACGATGGAGAGATCATTGCAGGGACTGCCCCCGATCACCAGATCGAATGGACCCCACTCCTGGATCTGGGAGGATAAAGGTAATGTGATGGGCTTGATGTCCGGGGGATAGAGGCAGAAAGGAAAAGAGAAATTATCTGTGAATTTGGCAATGGCATGGGAGAGAGGAGCCCCGGCTGTGTTGTACGCTCACTACACACACGCACGCGCATACACACGCATACTGCAGTCTCGGGCAAGGCAGGCTCCTGCTGCCCAGGGTACCACAGACTCAAGCAATCCCAGCCTCAGCTTCCCAGGTAGCTGGGATTACAGGTGCGCACCACCATGCCCAGCTATATTTTTTTATAACTAGGTCTTGCTATGCTGTCCCTGGCGGGACTCGTACCAGGATCCCTGGCCCTGGCCACAGCCTCCTAGGCTGCCACTTACA
The DNA here is from genome assembly GCA_004024945.1 of Uropsilus gracilis. NCBI lineage: Eukaryota > Metazoa > Chordata > Mammalia > Eulipotyphla > Talpidae > Uropsilus > Uropsilus gracilis. Next base: position 10,704 of record PVHY01023028.1, on the reverse strand, counting down.
GGCATCTGCGGCCTCCTAGGCTGCCACTTACAGGCATGCGCCACCAAGCCCGGCAGAGATGCATTTGTTAGGAAGGGGCAGGGACTGCACAGCTGGATGTGAAAGTGCTTTAAGCAGCCTGCACTCTGGCAGAGTGCCTGGAACATCTGAACATCCCTAAGTGTTCGGAGGGCCATTCAGGTACACGCAGGTTAAGTGGAAGAACCCCCGGCAATGGGGGCTAGTAAACCTGTCACCAGACGTACCGAGGACAGGAGGCTGGCTTGAGGCCAAAGCAAAGGGTCCCAACAGCCTGATCCCAAACAAGCAGTATCCCAATGCCCACTTGGAATCTGCCCATTACCCTCTCAAGACAAAGAGTAAAGGGAAGAGGAGGGGGAGGGGAGAGGCTGGGAAGACAAGGGAAAGAGCAAATGAACAAAGGATGGGTTGGCGCCACCCCCAGGAGCCGAGCGCAAGGTAAAAGAAGGCGGGACGGCCCCAGCACTGACATACATGCTTCTGCGTGACGCTGCGGACGTCCCCGACGTACATGATCTTCCCCTGGTGCCGCACCATGCCCACTGTGATAGAGTCCTCGCACACCTCTGAGGCGATGTAGCGGTCCACCTGAATGCCCAGGTCCTTCAGCACCAGGAGCCCTGCTCAGCCAGCAAAAAGCAAGTCAGGGCTCACCTCCCCAGCATCCAGGCCCTCACTGGGAAGCCTTTAACCAGTAGGAACATGTGGTTAGTGATGTCTCCCCCTCCACCCTTCTGCCCAGTGAGCTGCAGGGTGCCTCTGGTCAAACCGGAATGTCAACGCCAAAGACGCAGAGGTTGCTGCTTCATGCCGGGTCTGATCTACCTAGAAGGTTGTCAAGGCTGGGAAGGACAATCTGACTGCAGGTGATTTTAGGAGCCAGGGAGAATAGCAGGTAATCTCTCAGGTGACCTTATCTGCGCTGTTTTTCTTCTTCATTCACTGGTTCTTCCTCAGCCCCCTCCACCTCCTGCAAACCTACCCAGCCTTCAGTACAACATAGTGCCATCTGCTCCAGGAAGGATTCATTACCCCCCTCTCCACTGCTCTGTGAGCCCCAGCCACTTCACATCCCTCTCAGGCCCTTAGAGTAGATGTGCCTAATTCAGGCCTTCTGGTGGGTACAAGCGGTCTTCGAGAGAGAGTAGAGCTCATCCACTGGTGAGCTCCCTCAGCTAACTATGTCCTTCCCGCCATGATTCTCCATGAACATTTGCTGAGCTGGGGTGAGAAACAGACTGAGCGCTTCAGGAATGGTGGTGGAACCATTTCCATGGCTCCCCCAAGGGTCTCCTGGCGTACAACATAGTTTGAATCTACAACATGAGAACAGCAGACAAACATATGGCTGGGATCCCACCCCACCTGCTGGCCCAATCTGCCTCGCCCTTTGCCACAGGAAGAACTGTTCCAAAACAGGTCTGTTTTTTTGAGAACTGAGAAGTCCTTGGGTGGGGACAGTGGGGGGCAGGTATCCCTTAAGACAACCTTTTGGGAGAGATTCACAGCAGGGTCAAGAACCGCATGAGGAAAAAACATATCTACATGGTGTCTCTGCATTTCCTAAAGGATAATTTTGAGGTATAAAGATGAATGTAAAGAATGAGTTAATTTGACTCAGCACTGCTCGTGTGAGTCAAAAAACAGTCAGCAACCAAACGAGGAGCAAGTAAGGCAGGATACTCTCACTCTATGAAGCCTTTATAAGTGAGGCATGGAGTTCTAGGTGGGCCGATGTGCGAAGGTGTCACACGCATGGAGAAATCAAGTTACAACACAGCACACACTCACCACCCTTTTGTTTCATTTATCTCTGATTACAGCTACAGACACGTACATGCATGGAAAAAATCTAGGAGGACATACAGCAAAATGCTAATGAAAGGATCCAGGGTAATTGTAATATTCCTGAGACCATCTGGTTGATAGATTTTTTTGACTGTGTCTTAAACAAGCCTAACAACAGAACTGCCAGTTTCATTGTGGCTGCTGAGTCTGCTCTGTGAAAATCTCTAGTAACCTCTCGACAGACTGCTCTGACCTCTGTGGAACAGTCTCCTCAATTAAGAAAAGGGCCCGCCACCTGACCTGCTGGGCCTGGCTACCTAAGCTCGGCTACCTACCTCACAGTTACTCCTAGAGGCCTGAGCAGCTTGGTCTGCTGTGTACTAGGAGCGCAGGTCCTCCCCAGGAAAAATACATTATTCCAAAAAAGAAAAAGATGAGACCAGTGGGCCAATCACCCATTAAAAATTGCAGGGAGAGGAGTTGGAGTGACCAGAGCAGGGAAGGGAGAAAAGGGGGGAGGGGAACAACTATACAAATTTGACTGATGTTGTATGAAAATAAAACAAAAAAATTAAAAACCAAAACAATAAAACACATCCCACCAGACAAGCTGGTTTAGCCGAGTATGGTGGCTCATGCTTGTAAGCTTCAGCCTATGAAGTGGCCGGGGCTAGGGATCGCGGTTCGAGTCCCGCCTGGGGCCCGTAGCGAGACCTAGTTCCACAAAATAGCTGAGCATGGTGGCGCACGCCTGTAATTCCAGCTACCTGGGAAGCTGAGGCTGGAGAATGCCTGAGTCTGTGGTACCCTGGGCAACAAAAGCCTGTGGTTCCACGGGCAAAAATAGCAAGACCTAGCCTACAAAAAAAAAAAAAAAACAAGCTGGTTTACTTGCCCTTTTTTTTTTAGACTAGGTCTCGCCATTTTTGCCCATGGAACCGCAGGCTCTCGTTGCCCGGGCGGGGTACCACGGACTCAGGCAATCCCCAGTCTCAGCTTCCCAGGTAGCTGGGATTACAGGTGCGTACCACCACAACCCAGCTATTTTTTTGGAACTAGGTCTCACTATGGGTCCCAGGCGGAACTTGAACCGCTATCCCTAGCCCCGGCCGTTTCATAGGCTAAAGCTTACAGGCACGAGCCACGGTGCCCGGCTGGTTTACTTGCTTTTCACTGGATACAAAACACTGCCCTGAAGAGGAGACTTAATTGTAAATGTTCCTCATTATTCTGCCAAAATCACACACACACACACCCCACCCCCACCCCCAGCAGAGTTTCCATGCCCCAGTTCCAGAATGCCAGCACCTCTTGGGCCCACTCCCACTCTCACCTGTAGCAATTCCATCAAAAAGTGACAGCACCCGGATGGGCTTCCTCTTCTCGGCCGGGACAGGTGGGTACACCTTTGGAGGGTCCTACGCAGCGAGCACAAGGGGCCGGATGAGTGCCCACAGGGGGAGTTCCACAAGGGGCTGGCCCTCCCAGCCACCAGTGTTCCCGGACCCTCACACCCAGCCAGAACCTCAGGGCCTCTGCTCACTGACAGCCGACCCTCCACCTTGTGGGTCAGGGGCAAAGAGTTCAGGGCACCCCAGGCCTGGCACTCACAAATTCCTGGTCGTGGTTATTGGCGAAGAACATCTGCAGCCGTGAGGGCCAGTCGTCCCGCCGCCGCAGCAGCCCATAGGTGCCCTTGTGCCCGCACATGTAGCAGTTCCAGGGGTCTTCCTTAATGGCGGCTTGGGCAGCCCCCGGGCCCACCAACAGATCTACACATTCCACGCAAAAGCACCTGGAGGGAAGCCAGCATAGCAGAGCGACTCTCAGCCCCAGGCTGGAGCACGTGAGGTCAGGCCCGCAGGACAGATGGTGAGCCCTGGGTCCCAGCAGGGATGGCGGCCCTCACCTGCAGCAGTTGTTGTTCCCACACATGAGCACCTCACGCCCCCCGCAGCAGATGGTGCAGTAGGACTGGTAGCCGTCATCATCATATTGGTACGCACACTCGAGGAAGCAGTTCTAGAGGGCAGGGACAAGGGTCAGAGACTGCCACGTCGGCCGGGGAAGGTCAGGGGATGGCATTCTGGAGGTTCGTCCTATTGCCCACCCAGGCAGGGTCCGGTCTGAACCACAGGTCTGAGGCAGGGACGCCAGGCCTTCTTGGCCAGCTAGAGGACAGAGGGAGGTGGGAGCTGCTTCAAGGTCCCTGGCTGCAGCCTGGGACTGGGCTCCTAGGGCCTGAGAGTATGGGAACTCGTCATCAGCCTGCCCTTCATGCCAGTGACTGTGACAAGGCGTCCCCATGGGGGCCCTCATGGGGGTGGGACCTCTCAGGAGGAAAGGGTCTTTCAGAGAATATTGTCAAGTTGAATGCTTGAAACCCAAGGTCCATTTCACCAGAACTGAGTCCAGAGTAAACCTTGCAGTCTTCACAGTCACCACCCCCCCACACCGCTCCTGTGAAACCATGCCTGCCAGGTGCACACCCACCTTGCAGTTTTGGCACATTCCTCCGATGAAGAGAGGGTGTTCCAGGGTGACGTTGAGGCTCCCGCAAGAGATACAAATGTCTGGAAAGCAGGGAAAGTGGGGTGAGACTTCTGAGCCTTGCTCCCTGTTGGGCCAAGGCTAGGAAGTCACTGAAAATAGGCATGCTGGAAAAGCTGCTAAGAAGGCAAGCAGATCTACAAGGGGACCCCCAGGGAGAGCATCCCCCCGCCCCCAGCCTGAATCTCAGAAGCCTCCTCATCTCCAAGCAGCAGTGCTTCTATCTGGGAGCAGCGGGACCCAGCAGAGTGCCTGGGCCAACCTCACATCCTGCCCACTCCTCTCCTTCCTGGGAGCCAGGTGCCACATGCACCAGCACCAGGCCAAAGGAGATGGGACAAGGATGCTCTAATGACCACTGGGAGAGGCGAGGGAGGGGAAAAGCCACAAAGTTTTTTTCAAGACAGTTCAATCAAATCCAAGAGGCCAGGCATGGTGGTGCATGCCTGTAAGCGGCAGCCTAGGAAGTCATGGCGGGAACAAGGAGCACCCTCCCCTGACCCAATGGGATGCAGGTGTCCCAAAGCAAACCCTAGTGACCAGCCCATGCCACCGATAGGACAATAAGATAATCATGGCACCAGAGAGGCATGTGAGTGCAGACAGTGGGATGTGCAGGATGGGGCTGTCGTGGGCTACCCCGGTGACTGCATCAGTAACACCTAGGACCTAGCTCCTCTGCGAGGAGCCAGGCCTGCATGCCTGTCTAGGGACTACAGACCAGACTTTCCAGGGGGCAAACCCTGCTGTCCACCAGGACTCACCCTCGATGTTCCGGCACTTCTGCCGCACCTCATACACCAGCCGCTCTGCAGAAGGGAGAAGGCCCAGCATCAGAGGAGGCCGCGAGCACCACCCCGCTCCTCTGAGTGCCGGCCTCGCCGCCACTCTCTCCACAGCCAGGCCAACTACCTCTTGTGCGCTCATCGATAATCTCCTTGACCTTGGGCTTCTCAGTGGTGCTCTTCCGGGGCTTTTTGGCGGGTGGGGGTGGTGCATAGGCAGCTGCCTCGGGCTCAACCCACATGTCTGTGTAAACTTCTTTGTAGGGATTCTTCTCCTCTGGATCAGGAAAGCAGGTAAAAGCAAGGTCACAAGTTTCTGCTGACAAGGACTCCCAGCTCCTCCCCGCCTCTATTCTACCTAAAACAGGGCGCAGTCTGGTCCCCAACTTGCTTCTGACTCCCTACTCTCCAGTCAGCCAAAGAGAAGGAGGCTGAGCCCCAGCACAGCACTGTCCCTGCCTGGATTCCAGTGAGGGGGCCTGCAGTCCCTCTCCAGGGGCTGCCCCAGAGCTGGCTCTCCCAGCTTGGGCACGGATCTCCCTGGCCAGCAGGGGTCTCAGAAGCTTGCCTGAGCACCTGCGCTTACCTTCTGGTGGCTCCAGACCCTTGGGACCAGAGGGCTGGAAACCCCCCAGGGCCCATTCAATCATCTGTTTGTTCTGCACCTCCACAGCCTTGGCAGTGTCACTTTCGTCACTGTCATGGCACGCTGGGAACAGCTTCCCTGCACGGCTGCTGGCCACCTGGAAGGCGACAGGCGTGGGGGCAGGTGTTGGGACAAGCTGGAGAGCAGACCCGATTGTGAAGAATGGTAAGATCATGGCACCAGGAAAGCGGACACAGCCAAGTGGGAGGAGGTGCAGGGAAGGGGAGCTGGGCAGGGAGGGATCTGAGGAGGAAGAGGGTGGAAAGTTGAGAGCAAGGTGGGAGAAAGGGAATCCAAAGAGCCTAGGTAAGGGGGCCCGATCTCTGTCCTCCAGCTGAGGCCAAGCAGAAGGCCTCTCAGCTCCCTTCCGGCCTGATGCAACTCACCTGCAGGACTTCGTAGATGGCTTTGCGGTACATGGGCTGCTTGTTGTAGGTGGCCTGGTGGAAAGCACTGCAGAAGGAGCTCAATGGCATCAGCTTCTCTACACACACCTGGAGGGACAACCACGCCGTCTATGCCCCTTCCACTCTCCAGCACCCACCACCCACCTGGAAGTGGCCAGTGTCAAATAGACTTGACATCTGTCTGCCCTTGAGGACCAGGTGTGCTGGGAACTAATGGTGTGCGACAGAGGAGGAGCCTAGCCCTGGTGCTGGGATGGGAGCACCTGAATGTAAGCAGGAAAGGGTTCCTGGAAGGAAGCCTAGGCAGCCACCCTGCTCTGAGCCTCGAGGCAAACTCATGGTCTCTAGCGCTTCATCCGTCCATGTGTATCCACAGTGGGCGTGAGCTGGGCCCTCTGCCACCACTCCAACTCCCCACCATGCCCCCCAGCCAAAACCACAGGCCCTGCCACGGGACCCCTTCCACTGCCGCCCCCCCTTGCCCTCCCCCACTCCCCACAGCCAGGGTATCGGCATTTCCCGGAACTTACCACGGAGAACTTGCCGTCTCCAAACCACATGACCCAGCGGGTGCCTTCAGCTGCTCGGCTCCGGCCCGTCATCCACCAAGACACAATGCGGCCTGGCCACCAGGAGAAGCCCCGCAGTTTCCCCCACACCAGCTCCCCAATGCCAAAGCCCCGGCCGTCCTGGAGCCCCAAGCAGAAGACGTTAGGCAGTGGTCATGAGGCCTTGCCACCCTGACCACCCACAGTCACCCTGGCCCTGGGCACGAGAGGGTCGGGACAGCTCCATCTGAACAGCCCAGGACAGAGCAAAATTGGGGAGATGAAAACGCTGGGGTTCAGGCAGAGAGGGGGCAGTAGAGGATGGCAGGAGCTGGCAGGGCCCAGGAAGGGGGCTGGAGAAGGCTGGAGAAAAAGCAAGGTGCTCACCTCATATTCTGGTTCATCATCAGCTGCTTTGGTGGCATTCTTGTCCCCAGTGTCAGCCCCCACGGGCTCAGGCGTGGTGGCCACCGTGGGGGATGCAGGGTCAGTGGGCTGCTGGACAGCAGGGGGGCTGGCCTCCTCTACCTTCTGCGACTCCCCAGACCCCTGGTTTTCCTCCACTGCATTCATCACTGCGATCACCTTGGCTTTCTTCTCAGCCTGGACAAGCAGGGAACACAAGCTACGATGACTTCCCCAGGAACTACCTAGGCCATCATACTCAGCACGCTCTTCCCAGTCTCCTTGGGGGCTGGAGGTGGTGATGGGAGGTAAAGAGCGAGTGAGTTCTCCCTCATCAACGCAAGTGGTCTTCCATGGAGCGCAAAGACCTGAGGCTGAACTCAAATCACCTGGTTCAATTCCCACCTGCTCTTCCTCTCTGGCCTCATGACCCTCCCTCCACCAGTCAGCAGCAGCAGCGGCCCATATACCCACACGGCGAGGTTACTTCTAATCATGGCTGTTCATTTACGTTCAAATCTTGGTTGGCTCTATCCTTTCCTATCTTACTTCCCAAGCAAAAACGTGGTTTTCACAATTTTCCTGGGTAATCAACCCCTGCTATTCCTGATCTTGGCTCCCAGACCAGGATTCTAGTTTAGTCGTGATGTACCAAAGAAATCCCTGCACTGTGTTTAAAAAGCTCATCTCCTATTCCATCTGCTCAAACACCCTAGAGTTTCATAAAAGCTTTCCAATGTCTTCCCAGAGTTCTTAGGATTGCATCCAAAGCACATGCCACCTCTTCTTCTAAGTGCAACGTTCATGCATGAATACATTCCCTCTCTCAACAGTTACTGAGCACACACTCCATGCCTGGATCCTCGTTGCCATCCTGTGGACAAAATAACTGCAACTGGATAATTCTCCCAATTGGGCCGCTCCCTCCTTGTACCTTTCAGGTTTTACAAGTCCACAAAACCTCCTCCAGGGTTCCCATCACCCCACACAAGTGAAACCCTTGCTCCTGAGCTAAGAACTGCTGAATCTAATCTCCCTCACCCTTCCTACTGAATTGAACAAGTGGCCCTCCAGCTTCAAGGCTCTGTATCCACTGCCACCACACCAGGGTTCAGAGAAAAAAAAAAAAAAAAGAAACCCACCTTCATGTGCCCTTCAACATGGTGCTTTAGAGTTCAGAGTTGTGAATGCAAACCCATTCTCAAGATTAAAAAGCACAGTACAAAGCCACATGGAGAGTAAGTGCTCCAAACTGCAAATCAGAGGACATCCTGGCCTGGCCTTGCAGCAAAGAGCTGCCTCTGGAGCAGGCCCTTCCCTCCAGGGCTGTTACTAGCTGAAAAGTGTCTGAATCAAAGCACTTCTGTTAACCTTTACAGACTGACCTAAGAATCTGATATATAAACATATCAAGAATTCCAAGGGCTCTTCAAAGTGAATCAAGGGAGCCCAGGGTGGCAGGTTCAGCACCTTTGTTTCCCAGCTCAATGGTCTAATGTCTTGTAGATTCACTTTATTTCAGTCAACCCTCTAAGACTCTGCCCCCTGGCAACAGACCAAAGCTGTTTTTGTAGCCATTCCTTAAACACTGAAGATGGAAGTCCAGGCACTTTCTCTGACTCAACACTTTGTAAAATGGGATTAGCACATCCTTTGCCCCCTCCCAGCCCACAAGCAGCAGGGAAAATGAACTGGGAGCCTGGGGGTGGAAGTATGCAAAGTAAAAGTAATTGCTCACCCCTCCCTACCCTACTCTCACCTGGCCAGGACTTTGCCCTCCTCTTCTTACTACCACCAAATCTATCATCTCTGAGAAAGTGCACCTAGGTGTGGACCCAGCCTTCTGGGGGTGGGGTTTCTCTTCTAGAACCCTCAGCTGCAGCTCAGCTCCTGGATGCTCAGTGATGGGAACCACACCTGGTTGTCTGCCCCCCTTCACTCCAGCCAGGTCTCCTCTGAAGTCCCACACAGAAACCCATCCAGAATGGGATGCTGCTTTGGATGACCTGCAGGCCCCTCAGCCGGAACAAGGTCTGCAGGTGGCAGGAGGGACCTTCAAGGGAAGATCCCTGTCACTTCCACTGGAGCAGCAGTGGGTGTCTGCGAGTCGTGCAGACACCACCCTCCTTACTCCCCCACAGCCCCTTTGTCTCTAGGCTCAACCCCTCTTCAGTGAGTTCCTGAACATTCTTCTTCCCCCACAACTTCCCCCAGCTTGTCAGATGCTGCCGCTGATGGCTGTTAAGCAACCCCCCCACCCCCAGCCTGCTGGGTGCAGGAGAACACGCACCCAGCATGGTTTTGCAGGCAGAGGAGGAAGGGGGCCTCCATCGGGACAAGGGGGGGGGGGATTGGGAGGAAGGAGGTGGGTGAGCAGCAGGAGGCAAGAGAGAAGGGGAAGACAGGGCAGAGACAGTGGCTGGGTGGGGGAGGGGCTCATTAGAATAGTCAGCAAAGGCCCTTGGGGATTCCCCTATCCACCTTCACTCCAACCCTTCTCCCCAAGCAAACAAAAGGAGAAAGGGTTAACTTAGGGCTCCAACATTTGGGTTAAAGGTCCCAGTTCAGAGGCGCGAAGACACTGGTGGGATCAGGGAGATGCCGCTGCCACCCAACACTGCACCTCAGGGAAGCTGCTTAGCCTGAAGTCTGTGCAGCCTGGGGAAGCCACTTGGTAACTCCACTCTGTGGAGGCAAGGCCGCCCCGTCCAGTACCAGCCCCTCTCCTACCACAGCTGTCCCGCCTCCAGTGCCCTCTTCCACTTAGGCTGCTTCCGCTCCAAAGGTCAGAGTGCTGGGTGCCCATGCGGACTCCCTGCTAATGTAGCAAGTCCCAGACTGCCCCCTGGGCCTGTCCCATCACCGGGAGCATCAAGATGCCCCTCAGGACCCCACGACATGCCACAGACCCCTGTCGGGGTCACAATGCTCCCTCCCACCCCAGCACCACTTCTTTCTGATGGCCTACCCAGTGGCTCCCAGGGAAACGTAGAAGAAACGTTCCCTCAGGCGCCTGCAAGGTTGGCATGGCCTGAGGACAGTGTGGTCCACCAGTCAGGCACACAGGTCAGCAAGGAAATGCCAAGTACCCAACTGCCAGCCAAGCTCAGGGAAAGCACTGCTTCCAGGCACGGGCTGCCCGCAGCCTTCCTTGACCACTGCCCCAGGTTCACGGCAGGGGCTGCTCCTCCTGGCCTCTGACCTGCCAGGTCCCACCTGAGTGCAGGGAGAAGTGGGGCCTCGGGGCTCTGAAGAGGGAGTGGGTGGAACAGCACGAACTCAGCATCTCCAGAAGTCGGGACAGGGAGGCACACTGGACTCTTCCCAAACCCAGAGATCCTCCCACCGGCCCCTGCCGCCTCCCCGCCCCCCAGTCTCCCCAGGGCTCCGTCCAGGAACCTACCCATAAGGCCAGGTGCAGCCCCTCTGCGGTCCGGCTCAGGTGTGAGCCCCGGCCCTGAAGCTCTGTAAGTAGCTGCCCGACTGGGGGGAGGGGAAGGGGGCGAGGGGGCTGGGGGCGGAGGGGGCCAGAGAGAGGGGGAGGGGGGCTGTGG
>PVHY01023027.1:0-21604 GCA_004024945.1 Uropsilus gracilis | reverse complement strand
TTTTTTTTTTTTTTTTTTTTTTTTTTTTTTTTTTTGAGACTAGGTCTTGCTATTTTTGCCTGGGGAACCGCCCGCAGGCTCACATTGCCTGGGGTACCATGGACTCAAGCAATCCCCAGCCTCAACTTCCCAGGTAGCTAGGATTACAGGCTCGCACCACTACGCCCAGCTATTTTGGGGGGACTAGGTTTTGCTGTGTTGCCCGGGGTGGGACTCGAACCATGATCCCAGACCCAGCCACAACTCCATAAGCTGTTGCTTCCAGGCATGCGCCACCATGCCCAGCTACGTACTGTATTTTATATAGAAATCTCAGAAAGCCAAGGGACTCACCCTGCCAGGTCAGCACCAAGAGAATGAGATTCAACCCCCTGAATAACTCCCGCACCTCTTGCCTCACCATCTCTCCTGTCCTCTCCCCTTTTGCCACCCTGTGGGCCCACACCTGTTTGGGTGAACTGGTTCAGGGCGGCAGTGGGGTGTGGATGCTGGCAGCTCAGGACTGCAGAGGGGTGTACCCCTGGCAGAGTTGCTGGGATGCTCTCTGCCGGCCCCACCCCAGGACAACATCTGCTCTGCGTTTACGAGCTTCAGACTCACTCACCCAACCCACAGAGCTGACTCTCCCAGCTCAGAACTGCTTGGTGACAACAATTTAGGTTTAACTATGACTCAGCCCCACCCCAAGGACCAGGCCTGGACCTTTGGGGGGCAGCACCCCCAACTGGCCAAAGAAGAGCCTGGCCTCTATCACAAGCTTATCCTGGACATCACCTCTTCCCCTCCCTCCAAAAAAAGAAAAAGGGGGAGGGTGGAACGATTCTTACAAGATGGATGGTTGAAAACGCCTTCTGGAAATCAAAAGGCCCCAACAGTTCATCAACTGGAGTGCATGTTGGAAGAGAAGGAGCCTAGTCAAGAGCAGCCTTGAGCCCCAGGGGGAAGAATACTGGCTTGGAAATACAGAAGAGAGAAGCCAGGACTCTCAGGGTGGGGAGACAGAGGAGCATGGAGCGTGGGGGACAGAGCAGTGGTCCCCAGACAGCGTGGGGCCCCTTCAGTGTGCTAGGGCTGGTGTATTCTCCAGCCCACCAGGTTGACCTCTGCGAGTTGGCCAGGCTCCCTACCTTGGAGGTAAAGGATTTGATCTTCCCAAAGAGCGACTTCTTGCTGGTAAAGATGAGGTCATCCTCCACGTCCTCACCTTCCATGATGGCACAGCTGTCGGCGGCAGGCAGGTCGCAGTCCTTGAGCGTCACGTTCATCACCATCTTAGAATACTTGTACTCCAGCCTATGTAGCAGGATACGAAAATGTAGAGTAAGAAGGAAGGGAGGGAGAGGTTGGGCTCAGGAGATACTTTCTTTCTTGTTTTTGTTTTTTTTTTTTTTTGAGGCTAGGTTTTGCTATGTTGCCTGGGGAATGGCAGACTCTCATTGTCTGGGGTACCTGGGGCTCAAGCCATCCCCAGCCTCAGCCTCCCAGGTAGCTGCGATTATAGGCACGTACCACCATGCCCAGCTATTTTTTGAGACTAGGTCTCGCTGTGTCGCCCGGGGTAGTTACGGACCGGTGGACTCAAGCAATTCCCATTCTCAGCTTCCCATCCTAGGCTTGGGATTAAAGCTGTGTGCCCCACAGCTTCAGGAGATACTTTAAATATACACACCTGCTGGTAGATACCGACACCTACAAGCACATGGGTATCTGATCAGCAGATATGCCCATACTGCAGGTATGAACATTGAAGCACAGCAAAATGGTATGAGGTTGGGCATATATAGCAAAGGGATCCTGGCACCCAATTCAGGGAGCTTTTTCCCACTCAGGCCAGCTGTTTCATGAGCTCAAAGCTCAACAGAAATATTAGGATGGTAAAGTCGTTTTTAGCATTCGTAGTAATAGGAAACTAAGGTTTCTCTCTGCTTTGCTTATGAGACTCTTAACAGTCACATACAGACTTGCCATATGATGCCAGGCCCACTCAGGAGCCAGGAGAAGCAAGCTTACACGGGACATCAGTGACCCTAGAGGCATCTTGCTGGAGCTGGTGTCTGTGGCCAATTCTAGAGAGAAGCCCCATGAACTGACGACTCTCCCGGAGGCTCCGCTCCCTGCTCCATGATTCAGTCGTGTCTACCCCCAAACTCCAGGCCCCCACCATGTACTTTTGATTCTTTTTCCAATAGTAACAGGTCAGGACGGTGAGCAGGATGGCCGAGCAGGTGCCTGCGGAGATGCCCACTTTCAGCCAGAAGTCTATGGCTTTGCACATGGAGACGCTCTGTTGAGGCAGGGAGATGCCGCCCACACATTGCTTTGGTTCTCGCCACACGTACGTCGTCTTCTGTTGGGTGGAAAACCAGGGGCTCAGCTATCATGTTTTTTTGTTTTGTTTTGTTTTTTTGAGACTAGGCCTCACTATGTTTGTTTCCTGGGGAAGTTCCGATCCTGCGGACTCAAGCGCTTCCCAGTCTCAGCCTCCCAGGTAGCTGGGATTACAGGCACGCTACCAGGCCTGGCTTTCAGCTATCACGTTCTCTTCTTCTCCAGGAAGCCCCAGAGTAAAGAAACTCACCTGGATCCCAGACACGCAGCTGCTGACGATGGCGTGGTAGTCCTCCTTGGAGCAGAGTGGGCAAGCAGCCACACTCTCCCACAGGAAGTGAAAGTTACAGCCATCGCAGGTCCCCTCAGAGCACATGCTGGTGAGCAGAAAGGACACGGGAGCAGTCATGAGCTGGATGGAGGGGTGGGGAAGATCTGAGGGGAGCCCTGTCCTTTTGCAGCTTGCCTGACCCAGTCTCTCCTTTGCCAGTGACCCTCATCACCCAGCTAGTTCGTGGCACAAGCTGGCTCTCCACATTCCCTGCTGAGAAAGCCTGCCAGGTTCCTCTGGGCTCTGCCCCCTCTGTGGATTATTCCTGCAGACATCAGTGGAGAGCAGGGCTTGAACGTGTCTGTCTGTCTGCCTTACACACATGGGACATTTTGCCAAGGACACTTGGTTGCAGCTTCTTGGAGGTGGACATCTGGAATGGACACGGGACCGTGGATACCTGCCACGATCTTTACCGTGTTGGCCACAACCAGAACAAAGATTTTGTATTTCCAGACCTCTGCTGGGTCAAAGGGACTCACCTTGCTCCCTATCTCCCCCTTCTGTTGGGGATTAGAACCAGTGTTTCTCTAACCAGCTTCCTCAAGACACCAGAATCCCATGGGATATTAGTTAGCTGGTGTCATATGGAAAAAAAGAGGTGGGGAGAAGTAATCCTGTTAGTTCTAGAATCTTCCATTTCATATGCTCAGGTTTTTTGGGTTTTTTTTTTGAGACTAGGTCTTGCTATTTTTGCCCATGGAACCGCAGGCTCTCGTTGCCCGGGGTACCACAGACTCAAGCAATCCCCAGCCTCAGCTTCACAGACTCAAGCAATCCCCAGCCTCAGCTTCCCAAGTAGCTGGGATTACAGGTGTGTGCCACCACACCCAGCTATTTTTTTTTTTTTTTTTGGAACTAGGTCTTGCTATGGGCCCCAGGCAGGACTCAAACCGCGATCCCTAGCCCCAGCCGCTTCATAGGCTGAAGTTTACAGGCATGAGCCACCATGCCCGGCCCTAGCTCAGGTTTTAAACTTGGAACTGGATCTTCTAGTTATGCAGTCCCTCAATCTTTACTAATCCTAATAACAGCCAGTACATGCTCAAGTCTCATTGTCACAATTAATCCTCACTGTCCCCTCTATTTTTTTTTTTTTTTTTTGAGACTAGGTCTCGCTAAGTTGCCCAGGGTAGTCCCGATCTGGGATCAAATCTGAGTAGTCCAGATCCCGGATTGGATCTGGGATCCCACACTCAGGCAATTCCCAGCCTCAGCCTCCCAGGTAGCTGGGATGACAGGCACATGCCACCACGCCCAGCTATTTTTCTGAGACTAGGCCTCACTATGTTGCCCGGGTGGGTCTCTAACCCTTGGACTCAAGCGATTCCTACCCTTGGCCGCCCTTCCTAGCCTGGGATTAAAGGTGCGCCACAGCGCCCAGCCTCACCATCCCCTCTTGAGGGGATTTATTATTTCTCCCATTTTATAAAGAGAAGGGAAGGACTGTATCACGGAGGTCACAAGTAGAGGAGAGAAATAAATCCAGCTGGCCTCAGCTCTCAGCTGCTGTCTACACAGCTGCCTCCACAGTGGTCTGGGGCTGCGAGGATAGCTTTGACTCTTCCTCTGGAGCCGTGACTGTGTCCCCACAAGTTCATGAATGGATCTCAGACTCTTTCTCAGTAATCTCTGACCCCCAGGATGAAACGAGCACAAGGAAGGGAGACACTATGACACCCTTTTACCTGGGCAGTGACACAGTTCCAGGGGCAGGTTTCAGCGGGTGGCATCGGACCCGGATGGTAGTTGATCTCCCAGAACTACAGGACTGGGTCACATCATTAGACCTGCAGAGAGAGCCCACCCCCAGGGGGGACCCAGTCATTCCTCTGTGGCCCTGGAGAACCTCTGAGTGAAGTCAGCCTGGAGTAGCTCCCTGGCTGGGGAAGTCAGGACTTGGGCTCTGGCCTGCCGTGTAGGGAGTGCATTGGCCCTTGTTTATACCCAGAGAGCAGGGGTCAGGAGGCCTGGTCAGGGGGAGGGGCACTGGTCTAGAGCAGCCCAGCGGGGTGCTGGAGAGTCCTTAGGTGGGAGGGGAAGTCTGTCACAGATCCTTGGTTATTCTCCCTGCCTCCAGGGTGGACTTGCCCCAGAAATACCCAAGAAGCTGGCATCAGGGAACTCCCAGCCTCTAGCTCTCCTGGCCAGGCAGTTCTTCTAGACCTCAGACATGCTCCGGCTTGACAAGTAGTAGGTGGCCAGAGCGAGAGGGATGCCGCAGAAATTGTGGGGGGAGCCCTAGGATGCACTTGCTTTAGCCTGGCCTCTCGTCTTCACCTATAAAAGAAGATCACGTCCGGTATTCCCAAGGACTCCGGTGGGAAAAGTTCAGCTGGGGAGGTGATTCCATCCAGACTCATAACTGTTGTCACCCCTGCCAAATTAGAGCTCCTAATTAGTTCTCACTAGTAGCATCAGCTGGCAACCACTTCCATTCTCTCTGTCAACATCCAACCTTCCTTCATCTCCTCACAGCCCTGAGTGGCTCAGGGAAGGGGTGAGCCAGAGGTTTGTCAGAGGCCCCAGGGTTCCTTGGCAGGCCAGGATGGAACGGAAAACAGAGGTCGGGAAGGTGGCGCCCCTCACCGGGTGCCTTGTACCTCAGAGCCTGGTCGCTTCCCCCTCCCTGACACACATACACGTCTACACTGGCTGAAGCAGCGGGGTCACTCACCAATGAGTCGATCGGCGAGGCTGACAGGCTGCGAGGACACGCTGGCCTTGTAGCCTGTCACCTCCTGGGGGATGATGACCGCTTGGCAGACATAGGCTGCGATGGATTTGGAGAAACCTGACTCACCCTCAGGAACCCGGAGGTCAGTGACATTGTCGGTGCACACAGACATTTTCTTCCCCTGGGGGAGGGGTGGAGAGGAGTGAGCGGTCACAGAAGACCCCAAAGGGACCAGGGGACAGTTTTTAAGTGTCTAAAATGCCCACCTTCCAATGGGGTGTTGCAATGGAACAATTCACTCTGTGTCTAATGACAAAACAGGTTTTGTGGGTTTTTTTTTTTTCTTTTTTTGAGACTAGGTCTCGCTATTTTGCCCGGGGAACCGCAGACTCATGTTGCCCGGGGTACCGTAGATTCAAGCGATCCCCAGCCTCAGCCTCCCAGGTAGCTGGGATTACAGGCAAGCGCCATCACGCCCAGCTATTTTTTTTTTTTTTTGAGACTAGGTCTTGCCATTTTTGCCTATGAAACCACAGGCTCTCATTGCCCGGGGTACCACAGACTCAAGTGATCCCCAGCCTCAGCCTCCCAGGTAGCTGGGATTACAGGCACACGCCACCACGCCCAGCTATTTTTTTGGGACTAGGTCTCACTACAGGCCCCAGGTGGGACTCGAACTGTGATCCCTAGCCCCAGCCACTTCATAGGCTGAAGCTTACAGGCATGAGCCACCATGCCCAGCTTACGCCCAGCTATTTTTTTGGGACTAGGTCTCACTATGTTGCCCGGGTGGATCTCGAACCCACAGACTCCTGGTCCCAGCCTTGCTCCATAGGCTGCGATTAAAGGCACGCACCCCCATGTCTGGCCCTGAACAGGTATTTTCAGAAGCTGAAAATAAGGACTAGGTGTCCTAGTTTCTCAACTCTGGCTGGGGGTCCCCAGTCTTTCTGATCTTTGAGGTCTCCTGGGAGCCCTAAAAGAGCAGGATTATGATGGTAGATGGAGATTTGGGGGTCTCATCTCCCAGCCGCCAGCTAGGTGCCTTCCTCACCCTAATCCAGTTTCTGCTCAGATAATGACACTTGCAAATGCTGCCATGAGCTGCATTTCACATCTGGCCTATTTCACATTCTTTGGCTTCTCTCTGGGTGCTGTGAACCCACCATCCTTATCCCCGAGACCCTCGGGGGTTCAAACAGATCCGAACTAGCCCTCGCTGCCTTGAGGGAGGGTATTTTTAGGATTGGTTGGAACCTATTCTATTAAAAAAAAATGTATCAAGAGAAAAAGGGGCCCCTTCTCTGGTCTTTTAACAGCCTCAACAGTAGAGAACTCTCTAAGGTGGGGCGACCTGAGACTCTTCCTCAGATTTTGAAATAGAGGAAATATTGAGATGTCACTCCTTCCAAAATGTTCAACGTAAAGAATACCAATACATCACCTGTTTGCCCATATGAAAATCACCAACTTAATATTTTAAGTTGAAGTGGACTTAACAGTTAGAGTGTGTAGGGTTTTCAATACCATATGTTTTACCACACATGGAGTTAAATTGCTAAACTGGTTTCTCGGTTTATTTTCTAGATGGCAGGAAATAAGACACCGTGAGAACAGAACAAAAGCTTTACGTTATCGTTACACAAAGAGTTGTTTTGTCTTTGAACTGAGGGGTCTACAGGCATGATGCTTGGTAGGTATTTCTAAAAGTAATAAAGGAACAAAGAAACAGAAAAGTCATTCTCTTTCCAAATTCCCCAGTTGCGGCTCTTCCCCAACACACTGACTGAAACCGTTGTTAAGTGGAGCTTGGTTTAGTCTCAATGCCTGACTGATCTCTGTCGCTTCTGAGGCTCTTTGTTAATGTCTCCAAAGACTTTCATAAACAAGATAGAGGCATCTATGTCTGATCTTTCGCAGATCAGTTTTATTTTTTGCACAACTTTGTGCACGCTGCCGAAGATGGGAGAAGCCACCCCAAGGTCACACGCAATGTGCTCAAACCCTCTATTTTTTTAAAATTGATTGTACATGCACATGCACATATTTTATATCGTTGTCTACCCTGAAGATCTCTCACCACCATCATCATTCAGATGAAGCATCATCTTAATCGCTTGTGTTCATCCCTCCTCAGATTTACCCCCTTCCCCCTCCCTGCTCTGTGCTTCAGTTCTGCTGACAGTTTGTTAGTTTTAATTTCTGCTTGTCCTTTATTGGCTTATTTTCCCTAAACACCCTGTATCTTGTAACTTTTGAAACTAACTTTCCAGCTGGTGACCCTGGTTGGTTTGTAATTTCCTGGGGTGCAGTGGTGATGTGATTGCCCTTTCCATTTCTGCTTTTCAATTTTGGGTGCAAAATATTTACAGCAGCGTGATATGGTGGGAGGTGATGATCCTTCCTCACCATTGCAGCCTTTCGCTTTTATTGCTTTTACAAGGTCAACAAAGATACATGAAGGTGAGCAGAGAAAGGTTTATTTTCTCCAGGAAACATTTATCTAGAGAACAAGTGCCAATCAGAGCACTGAAGACCGCCTCTTTTTTTTTTTTTTAGACTAGGTCTTGCTATTTTGCCCAGGGTACCATGAACTCAAGGGATCCCCAGCCTCAGCTTCCCAAGTAGCTGGGATTACAGGCGCGTGCCACCAAGCCCAGCTATTTTTTGAGACTAGGTCTCGCTCTGTTGTCCCGGAGGGGTCGCGAACCCCCAGGCTGACTCAAGCGAGTCCTAGTCTCAGCCGTGCTCTTGAAGACTGCCTCTTAAAAAAAGAAAAAAAACCCAACTTCCACCTGACTAGATGTGATATACTCATTTTGAAGGAGTAAAGGTCAGGGAGGAGTAAACGACCACCCTATTTTTAGCATTTTGGTTTTCCCATTTATGACCCAAATCATTTCATTTCAGAGAGAAAAGACCTCAAGGGAGATCCTTCTCAGTGTTCCCTGAAGACTTTCTGGCTTCTCTCCATCACCCTTCCCCGGCCTGTGGGCCACCCAGGCCCCCTTGCAATCCTCACACCACCAGCACATCTCCCCTTACCTCGTTTCCACAGAGACTAAGGGTAAAGTGATGGAAATATTTCAGCCCCTTGGAAGTGAAGCTTGGCCCCCCGGCCAGAGAGATGGTGTTGGCCAAAGCCGAAAAGTTGTATTCCAAGGACCTGGTGGGCGTCTTGACGGAGAAGGTGCAGTCATTGTAGCACAAGGAGTGGATCTGGGGGGAGGGGGGGGGAGAGAAGGCAGGTCACCGCCAGGTAGCTGCTCAGACAGGACACAAGACCCCAAGGGGCTACAGAGGAGGTGAGCAGTTCCTTCCCCCAGCCAGCCAGCCCAAGTGGGGTGAAAGAGGAGGAAGCAAGGATGGGGGGCGGGGCAGGGGTGGGTGGGGCCTATGTACATTTGCCTTTCAAGTATTAGAAGGTAGAGAAGGGACAAGTCCAGACCTACTCTCTTCCAGTAGCGGTTCAGTTAGATTCTACTGCCTTGTACCTACACCTTGATTATAGAACACTCTTAGAACACTCTTAGAAGGAGAGCCCTTCACTGTTCAAATGGAAGGCAAGGGGCTACTGGCTAGAAGAAGGGGGTTCACGATAGCAGAGGAAAACATACATGCCTTGACTCCCCTGCCCCACCTTTAAAACCCATTCACTGAAGGATGCATCCCCCTCCCCAGGTTCTCTGTCGGAAAATGAACTTCAAATGGGGCTTTATTTCAAGGAGGAAGGAACCCCTTCCTTTCTCCTTGGGGTTCCTGTACTCATCTGCAAGTTTACACAACTGTCATTCCCTCCCCTTAGCAGCAGGGGGCGCTCCAGGGGAAGGTTGTGGCAAAGATCTAGGGAGCCTCAAAGAGGCCCTCCCAAGGGTGTGCAGACCTGTTATACTCATTGCACAGCTGATCTGTGCACTATTTGTGGGCTATGCAGACAATGCCCTCCAGGGACAGGCGACTGTGACAGAAGAACACACATCCATGTCACTTACAGGCATGAATGAATACCCAAGAGCGCTCAGTCCTAGCCCTTTCTTGAATCCAGGCAACTGAATGGGGCAACTGCTGTTTTTCTACTTCAGAAGAAACCAATGTGCCAGCAGCTTCCATTAGCCAATGTCCCAGGAAAGGTGGGCTGCCTTCCCAAAGAAGTGGGGGAAGATTCCCATGGTAACAGGCAGGACAGAGGTAACCGAATCGGGACCCCCCCCCAAGTTCTATTCTACCTTCCCTTTAGGTGTCTACCCAGATGAACCAGGTGGCATTCACCCCTCCCCGCCTTACACATCTATGAAAGATAAGACTTGTCCTTGATGGATGCCCAGACCCTGAAAGCTCTCTGCTTGGGCTTGGACCTGGCCATCCACACTCACAACCTTGGAGGAATGTCCTCCAGGACTCCAAGCTGGATGCATGCTACGGGGGCTGTGTGGGTGTGAGCCCTGCAAGGCCGCATGGAGGCCGGGTCCCTCAGAGTGGGCGCACACAGAGGGCTGAGGTCAGGTTGCATGGTACACTGCTGGCACCTTGTTGCTTATGGCCCCTGGGCCGCAGCTTATGCAGGCCTCCCTGCCATAAGGCTGGTGGACTTTCAGGAAAGTGTTACTGGGGCATGACTCGCAGGTTCCTAAATTCCAGTCAATGTAGTGGCCAGCAGGACAGGAGGTGCAGGGGGAGGCCATGTCCGAGGTATCCAGGGCGCAGGGACGGCAGTATGAGGCCACCCCATCCATGACATTGGTGATGTTGATGGAGTAGATCTTGGCCACGTCGTTGGTGTACTTTCTGCCCTGGAAAGAAGAGGAGAGCCGCTGGAAGCCTGAGACAGCAGCGGCAATCGAGTCCACTGGAAATAAACCACGTGACCTTTTTTTTGAGACTAGGTCTCGCTGTGTTGCCTGGGGTAGTCTCGAACCCGTGGACTCAAGCAATCCCTAGCCTCAGCCTCCCAGGTAACTGGAATTACAGGCACGTGCCATCACGCCTGGCTGTTTTTCGAGACTAGGTCTTGCTGTGTTGCTCTGGGTAGTCTCGAACCCGTGGACTCAAGCAATCCCCAGCCTCAGCCTCCCAAGTAGCTGGGATTAAAGGCGTGCGCCACTGCACCTGGCCCACTTGACCTTTTTTTTTTTTTTTTTTTTTTTTTTTTTTTTTTTTTTTTTTTTGACTAGGTCTCTCTATTTTTGCCCGTGGAACCACAGGCTCTCATTGCCCGGGGTACCACAGACTCAAGCAATCCCCAGCCTCAGCTTCCCAGGTAGCTGGGATGATAGGCACGCGTCACCACACCCAGCTGTTTTTTGGAACTAGGTCTCGCTACGGGCCCCAGATGGGACTCGAACCGCGAGCCCTAGCCCTGGCCATTTCATAGGCTGAAGCCACATGACCTTTTTTAATGCTTTGATTCTTGGAAAAAATCTTAAAGCACCCTATTCTCCTGGCTCATGAGTGGTAGCCCTTTATTTGCATTTGGTGCCATTTGAAACCATTTAAATGGGTAACCCCCTTGGGACTTTCTCTCTGTTCAGAGAGCTTCCCTGTCCTCCTTAGGTGACAATAAATTTCACTCTCTTCTGCCTAAAACAAATTTATCTAGTGCCATGAGGGGACTATGCAGGAGATCCTGTTATATATGAAAAAGCAGGTCTTTTCCTCATAAAAGGAAAAAAAAATAACAAAAACTTGTTGAGAAATAATGACTATCTG
The DNA here is from genome assembly GCA_004024945.1 of Uropsilus gracilis. Lineage (NCBI taxonomy): Eukaryota > Metazoa > Chordata > Mammalia > Eulipotyphla > Talpidae > Uropsilus > Uropsilus gracilis. The sequence continues at coordinate 10,562 of PVHY01023027.1, read as the reverse complement.
GGAGATACTCTAGATTTAACTGGGTTGTCTCTTTAACTGGGAAGTAGTATTTCTTCTTTTTGCTTTTTTTCTTCTTCTAAGATTTCTGTAGTAAACCTGCATTGCTTTAATGTACGAAAATAAAGCCAGAGTAGTTATTATTCAAAACAACCAGGGGCCGCACAGGCTACACGGGGTCAGGCCCACTCATGCCCTCAGGGAGGGGCAGTCTGAGCAACAGCCGGTCATTTGAGGAGCTGTCAACTGGACCAGCCAGATGCTCCTTGGTGGCCAGATCAGACTGTCCTCTGCTGACTCCTTCGGCCCTGCTGACCCTTGGATTCGGAACTTCACACTCAGACCTCGGCTAGGGCTGGGCATCCTCTGGGGCTCAGAGGGCCTCATCCGGGAGCCTGCGGAAGGGGAGGGCGTACCGTTTCGTGGGAAGTGGTCCTCTGGAACGCCCAGGTGAAGCTCATGGTGGCGTTCTCCTCGATGACGTAGGTGTAGGACTGTTTGCCTTTGGAACCTTTCCACGTCTCCACGGGAGTGTTGGTCCTGGAATTCATGCCCTGAACCCAAGACAGACCGGTGAGGAAAGTGCAGTACCTGGTGACCGTGTGGGAGTGGGCAGCCATACTATGCCAGCCGGGGTGGAAGTGTCTCTGATGGACAGTCCAGGCTATTTTTCTGTGGTGAATGCCTCTGAGGGGGGTGTGTGGACTGTGTGACACACCCACTGGGTGAGGGGGAAGGGCGGGGGGGGAGGGCAAACATTCACATAGTCCTGGGAAGCTCTGTAGGTGGCAGAGGAGGGCAAACATACCACCATGAAGTAGAGCCCGCAGTTCACAGAGCAGATGGTCTCAAAGACAAACGTGATCCTGGCGATCTCACTGTAGCCTGTGTCCGCCCTCTCCAACTGGGGAGGTCTGTGGGAGAAGAGTCAGTCAGAGAGAACAGGCTGCACTCCCTGGAGCGCGCAGACAGCAGGGGAGGGTCTCCTGCGAGGAGAGGATTAAGTCCTGAGTGTGTGAAGAGCAGAGACAAAGTCCAGTTCTGCCCGGCTGGCTGTGTGGCCTTGTCAGACCGTTACCCTCTGTCAGTAGAGATCCTTTAGCAGGAAGCTCTCTCCTCACCCACTCGTCACAGCAGGGGGGACCCGGCTGTGGGGATGTGGCTTTGGCTCCTTACCTAAATCCTGACACAACCAGAGTGAGGATCATGAAGTCATTGTCCGAGGCTCCAACGGCTGTGTAGACGTGATCACCAGCCACCTCCCAGCCTACAATGGACAGGGAAGAGTAAGCGCCGGGTTCCTCAGGGGCAGGATAAGTGTGAACCCAGGTGACAGCTGGGAGAAAGAGGTTGTCCTCGCAGGCATCCAGGACACCCTTGCCTGTGAACCTCACTGCTCATTCACTACTTTTTTCAAAGACCAAAGTGCTCAGAGCAAGGTCTTTTTTTTTTTTTGGAGACTAGGTCTCGCTATTTTTGCCCATGGAACCGCAGGCTCTCGTTGCCCGGGGTTCCACAGACTCAAGCAATCCCCAGCCTCAGCTTCCCAGGTAGCTGGGATTTCAGGCATGTGCCACCACGCCCAACTATATTTTTTTGGAACTTGGTCTCGCTACGTGCCCCAGTCAGGACTCGAACCGCGGTCCCCAGCCCCGGCTGTGGCTTCCTAGCCTGCCACTAACAAGCATGCGCCACCATGCCCGGCCCTCAGAGTGAGATCTTGGGAGTATGTCCACCTCACATGCCATTCTCTCTCTGCCTCTGAAACTCTGGCCGGATACATGCCCACGAGGGGTGGGATTTTCAAGGGAATACATGGCATGACCAGCTCACGTTCCCCAGACTTCACTGTTACGAAGAAAGGTAGGGTTGGAAGAGCTCCTGTGGAATGGCAGGAGCTGAGGCTCAGGTAAAGGGAGGGCGGTCACCTGTCATGCCCTTGTACTCGAAGTTGATGCCACTGAGAACCGTGGTCTCCATGTTGGCGGGCAGCGTGTTCCACCATTTGTATTCGAATCCCACGGCGGGCTCCGTCCCGGCTGGGCAGTGGCTACATTCTGCGGGAAGCACAAGACCCACGCCTTCAGCAGGAAGGTGCCACCCTGGTTAGGGCTGCTGTCATACGATGAGTGATAGCAGGCCTGGGTGTCAGATAGGGTGGTGCGGAGCCCCACTGCACAGTACATCGCGTGGACACCAAAACGCTGACATGTCACAGCGTCAAGGCAGACGCTTCCAATATTCCAGCTCCCCTACTTGCCTGGAGACTTCCTCGGTTTACACCTTCAGTGTCTCTTCTAATAAGACAGACGCAGACCCAATGATTTGTCATGTTATTATCAGCAAATGGGTTCAAGTTCATAGGCACACACATCCTCCCCAGCCCCAAACGCTTACGTCATAGCCTCAGGTGCCAATGGGGTCAGGCAGGGCACCCCAGCTCCCCAGACCTGCTCAGCACCCTCGACACATGCTGGGGGGTCTCTGTGGTGACTGTGACCTACAAACCGGGCCCCCATCCTGACCTCTGGCTCCTGAGCCTAATCCTCAGAGGTAACTGGCCCTCACCATCCACCTGGGCAGGACAGAGCCCACATTTAGCTGATCATGCCCTGGTGGCCCACTGTCCACGAAGGTGATGTGGGACTGGAAAGGACATGGGGAACAGCGGGGCACAGGGGTTACCAGAGCCATCGGAGTAGAAGCCATAGGGGCAGGGTTCACAGGTGCTGCTGTTGGTTTTGAAGAAGCCGGGGTTGCAGGGAGGGCAGAGGGTCTTCATGCCAGAGGCAGGCAGCTTCACTGCCCCTTCCAGGTCCTCGCTGCAGATTTTGGGTTGGGCCCACTTGTACATGACCTGTGTCTGTGGAGATGGATTAAGTATAGCTGAGGCTGGGTCCAGATCGGGAGTCTGCCTTGATAATGAGGGTGAGGGGGTGGGGAGGTGGGCTAGAATGACAAGGTGGCTGGTTCCAACATCAAGTCTCACTAGTACCACAGTCACAGGAAAGGCAGCTGCTAAAAACCCCAGAACATGGGCCGAGCATGGTGGTGTGCACCTTTGCCCAAGCAAGAGGCCTGGGATCGCTTGAGTTTGCGGGTTCGAGACTACCCCGGGCAACATCGTGAGACCTGGTCTCAAAAGAGCAGCCAGGTGCTGTGGTGGGGACCTGTAATCCCAGTACCTGGGAGGCTGGGGCTGGGGATGGCTTGAGTCCGTGGGATTGGGACTACCCTGGGCAACATAGTAAGACCTAGTCTCAAAAAAAAAAAAAAAAATCCCAGAACATGAATGGGGCAGGGAGTGGAGGGGGCTGACACAAGCTTTGGGGAAAGAGGAGGGTGGTCTCCCCCTTCCCAGGAAGGATTGAGTGCCAGGAGAGAGATGTCTCTGGTCTGTGGACCATGGTAAATGCAGTGCCTGGACCAAGGACTAAGTGACAAAATGAACAAATGACCTCAGAGAGACCTTCCTAGGTCCCCAGCCCCACTCTCACCCTCCTGCTGCCCCCAGGCCCATTCTCCTCCCCCCCCCCCCCCCCCCCCCCCCCCCCCCCCCCCCCCCCCCCCCCCCCCCCGCCCTGCAGGACCCAGAATGCCCTGCTCCCAGGGCAGGGCCTGTCCCAGTCATCTCTAAGTCTCCAGCTGGGCCACCATGCTCCACACGACCACTAATACTCAAAACATACTTGCTGACCCGATGGCAAAAATGAAAGGGCTCTTAGAAACAGATCCTATATGAATAGGTGATGGAATGCATGTGGCAAAACCAGTGTCTGACCTGAAAATGAATTAGGTCACCTCGTTTCGCCTCCCACTAGCCCCAGGGTTACTGGGGGGGGGGGGGGTGTGCTGTGGCGGTTTCCCTGGTGCCTGTTCCAGCAACTGTTGGAATCCAAACATGGCAAAGCCCAAGGAGTGGGCAAGAGGGGCTCGAGACCCACCTCTCCGTTGGCGTCACAGGCTGTGTGCGTGGAAAAGTAATCCTTGTCCGTACAGGCTGGGCGTAGCTTGCACGAGGAGGATCCTCTTTCTAAACAGCAAAAGCAAAGACAGGTGTTTGAGGTTACGTAAGAGAGCAGAGCTCTTGACTACTTGTTCATGACTGTGCGAGCCTCTCAGGCGCTGGGGTGCAGCCCAATAATGTGGGAAACAACAAATTCCCACACACCTCGCCTTCCCTTTGCCTCCACAGCGGTCTTTCCAATCCCGAGAACCCTGCTCCCATATGCCTTTGCGTCAGCCTCTCTCTGGTGCTGATGAGAAACCATGAGGCCCTCGTGGAGAAGTAGAATGGCCAGAGGACCAGCAGGGAGCAGCAGGGAGCCACAAACAACATCTTATGGGTCAAGCACTAGTAACCCCAGTTCCCTGACGCCCCCCATCTTCCAGATGCCTTAGTATCCTCATAGCGGAGTTATTCTACTCCTGAAGGACTGAAACTCAGCAGAGTGCTTTCATATTCTTCTTTCAATTCTTTCTCTGAATTTTCTCTAATAGACGCCTAGAAGGAAGAAGGCCTCCCACTTCTCCATGTCTCCGTGCAATCATTCTATAAAATAGGGTGATGATTTCCTTCAACTGCATGCATGACACAGTTCCCTTCCTCCCTCCCCACCCCCAAGCATCTCTGCCTGCATGCTGATTGTACCATGACCTGTACTGGGTGAGCCGTGTTGTTAACTGTTATTTTATTGATTCTGCTTTCTGTTTGTTCTCCTTATGTTCCTGTGGGTTTTGGTTTAACCCTATGAACCCCTGGGTGGCAAGGGCCAGTTCAGTGAAACCCTCCTTAAAGCAATAGATTTTACCATTTTGAATGACAAAGCCTTTTGGGAAGCTGTGAAAAAAGACATACTTCCTTGCAACTGTGCAGGCATGGCTGCTGCCTAGATGTAGGGTGCTCATTTTGTAGAACACATAGCTATCTAGTGACGCTATACTCCTGAAACTGACATAGTGGGCTGGTTTGCAACAGGGTAGTAATGAAGTTGAAAATTGAATAAGCACCAAAAACCTTGGTGGATGGGGTGGGAGAGAAAGACGTGCAAGAAGAAGTGAGAAGCGCCAAAAGGAAGATAAAAGGAAGGAGTGGAAAAAAGGAAGGGGGAGAGAGACAAGAATGGCAGACCAATAGAACAGGCCCATGTGGCCTGCCAGAAGGTCTCTGAAGAGTGAGTTGGAGGTGGCAAGGAGCCACTCCACACAAGAGTGGCCAGTGTGGAGAGTGTGGTACCGCAGCAAGGTGGCATATAAGCTGGTACCTGGAGATGGCCAGGGATTTGGAAAGCTGATTTGTGCATCAGCAATTGTGGAAGAAATTTGAAAAGTCTTGGGGAAGCGGAGCAGCATGGAACACTGGAAAAGAAGCAAAGAGAAGACTCCAGAGAAAGACTGGACTTTGCTGTGCCTGCCTCAGTTTTGGAGAAGCAAAGGGCACCATCTTAGACATGTGTCTTTGGGACTTTTTGGACTGAAATGGTGACTGGGATAAGATAACTGGCCACTTGTGGCTTTGAAAACTTTTTTGTTTTTCCTGGTTAGTTTCCTTATAAATAAAACCCTGTTTTGTTTTGTTTTTTTGTTTTTGTTTTTGTTTTTTTTGAGACTAGGTCTCACTATTTTTACCTGTGGGACTGCAGGTTCTTGTTGCCCGGGGTACCACAGACTCAATCAATCCCCAGCCCCAGCTTCCCAGGTAGCTGGGATTACAGGCACGCGCCACCACGCCCAGCTGTTTTTTTGGAACTAGGTCTTGCTACGGGCCCCAGGCGGGACTCGAACCGTGATCCCTAGCCCCGGCCACTTCATAGGCTGAAGCTTACAGGCACGAGCCACCATGCCTGGTAGTGGCTGTGTCTTTTAGTGTTCTCACCTGTTGTGCTGACTTGTGAGAGTCAACCTGTATTTGGCGTATTATAAGAAGAGATGTACTAAATGCTGGCAGTCATTTTTTTAATTATACATTATTATATTATACATTATACATACTTGATTATACATATTTTTTTCTTACATCATCATACACTGGTACCTATTATTGTCTGTGGTAATTGTTTGTATCTGGTAACTGTCACAGGATTTTATTTTTGTTTTTGTTTATTTACTTTTTTGGGAGACTAGGTCTTGCTATGTTACCTGGGGTACCAAGACTCAAGTAGTTGCCTGTGATACCACGGACTCAAGCGATTCCCCAGCCTCAGCCTCCCAGGTAGCTGGGATTACAGACACCCACAACCATGCCCTGCTGCTTTTTCGAAACCAGGTCTCGTTATATTGCCCGGTGTAGTCTCGAGCCTGCAAACTCAAGCGATCCCAAGCCTCTTGCCTCCCAGTGCTTGGACAACAGGTGCACGTCACCACGCCCGGCTTGTTACAGGATGTTAAATACGGATTACAATTTTCTTCCGCTCCCTTTCAGCTATGGGCTGTTTCTCAACCAATTCCTTCTTCCCAAGGCACCGAGTGAACATGTAGGTCAGAGAATTTCCTAACTACAGCCTTGTTGGCCTGGCCTTGGGGGGTCCCCTCAACAGCACATTTCCACACCTCTTCTGTCCCCGTCTTATTAGCCTGGGTGAGAGGGAGCTGCTGGCTGAGGAACAGCTGGGGTCTTTGCTGCTCATTTACTTAATCAACAAAAGGCCTCATTCAGCATCAAGGATCCAGGGACTCTCATACTTGATGGATTTGACCAGGAGGAATCTGGGGAGAAATGCTGAAAACACTTCTGTTTCCAGGACCTTGCACATTAGGTCTAGCAAATCGCGAGCTACAGGTTCGACAATGCCTCCCTCACAAGGATCTTTCTCCACTTAGCAAGTGTTTGCTTAACCTGATAGGCTAGGTCCAGGTTTCAGCAAAAAGGCTCCCACTGTTTACTCATTGACAACTCCTAAGGCGTTGTAATAAATGATTAACCCAAATGCTGAGGCAGACCTCACTTTCCTAGCTCAGCTTTCATCAAGGTGTTTAGGTTGGATATGAGTCAAGTTTGAAAGACGTTGACCTGGCCGAGGAAGTGAAAAGTGATTCCAGCAGGATTGGCCGTGGGCAAAACTATAAGGAGATCAAGTTTATCTTGGGGGCTCCCAATTACCTTCCTCCTCCTAGCCTGGTCTCCTGCAGAACAAGGTTCTCATTCTGACCCATTTCATCAGAGGGCATTTCCCCTGGGAATTTTAGTACCTAAAGAACACCAGGCCCACCTCAGACACCAGGACATCTTCAGTGTCTCTGAGCTGTTTCTGTTCATTTGTGAATGCAGAACTCCCTGCTGCACTATGCCAGGAGTTATACGTGAGCTAGCACAGTTGTAAGTAGCAAGTGCTACACAAGTGACTTATTGTTGCTATTTAAGCCAAGTAGAAGAGGATGGTTGGGATGGGCCTTGACAGAAATGAAGTGCTTGCTACACACCAGAAATTATTTGGATCCCTTCACTTCTCTCACTCAGTCCACATAGTCATACGGTATGGCCTGAGTCTCATTTTATTTATTTTTTAATTTAATTTGATTTTTTTTTAAAGACTAGGTCTTGCTATTTTTGCCTGTGGAACCACAGGCTCATGTTGCCCGGGGTACCACAGACTTAAGAAATCCCCAGCCTCAGCTTCCCAGGAGCTGGGATTACAGGCACACGCCACCACATCCAACTATATTTTTTTGGAACTAGGTCTCGCTACGTGCCCCTGGCCGGACTCGAACCACAATCCCTGTCCCCGGCTGTGGCTTTCTAGGCTGCCGCTTACATGCATGCACCACCATATCTGGCCTTATTTATTTATTTATTTATATATATATATTTATTTATTTGTTTGTTTGTTTGTTTGTTTGTTTATTTATTTATTTATTTATTTATTTATTTTTGAGACTAGGTCTCACTATTTTTGCCTGTGGAACCGCAGGCTCACGTTGCCCAGGGTACCACGGACTCAAGCAATCCCCAGCCTCAGCTTCCCAGGTAGCTGGGATTACAGGCGCGTGCCACCACGCCCAGCTATTTTTTGGGACTAGGTCTCGCTGTGTTGCCCCGGGCAGGACTCGAACCACAATCCCCAGTCCCAGCTGTGACTCCATAAGCTGTCGCTTATAGGCACGTGCAACTGTGCCCAACTTGAGTCCCATTTTATAGATGAGGAAACTGAGGCACAGACAAGTGATTCTCCCAAGATGGTGCAACTAGTACAGGCTAGCATAGGGGTTGGAACCTTGGTGATTTCGCTCTGAAGCTCACACTCTCAAACCCCAGGGCATTTCTCTCAGGAAATGGAGCCCTTGCATTTCATGGAACACGGAGGAGAGTCTTAACGATCCCATTTTATGTATCAATGAGAAAGATGCTTTTAGTCAAGCCCTTGTCCTTCACCTCCACTAGCTCCGCCTTCACCCTTGTCCTGGATCCCAGCAGTGGTGTCGCAGCAAAACCGCCCAGCAGTGGCCTCCACCTCCAGCTGTCCCTTCCCTCGTCCATCTTCTAAACGTCCGTCAGAGTGATTTTTCGAGAATGCCAGCCACGTCATCCCACACCTCAGCTTAAGATTCTTTGACAGCCCCCATTCCTCATAGACTTATGTCCCATTTTTTTAAAGTATCAGTCTGAGAGGGGCTGATCTCTCAGTGGGGGGGCCCTGCTTCTCTCCGCCAAAGACCCAGCCATGCTGGGTTCCTCCAAGTGCCCGTGCTATCTGCCCGGGGCTCATACTTCATCCCAGAACATCCTACCCCATCAAATCACTAACTCAGCTTTCACAATCCAGTTCATCTTATAAGACCATAGCTAGCAACGCCTCCCTTCCCACCCCATCGGCAGACTGACCACTTTTCGTGTTTGCCTCCACTTCCTGCTCTACCGGCCTCCTAGCCCAGCACTTACTGCACACCACAGAGAAGGAATAATGGCACTTAGGCGCCATTATTATAGCACTTGTGTGACCACCTTTCCACTTCCCCACATACACTCATGCAGGGCAGTCCCCCACTCAAACCCCAGCAGAAAACCCAAGCGTTGGCACCAGTGGCACTCAGACTAGACTTATAATGCCTGACCCATCAGCACAGGGTCTTCCCTGTTCATGGACCTTCCATTCTAGGCTCTCTATAGACTCTCTCTGCATTTTCCAACCTCTCATGAACCCTATTTTCTGAAGAAGTCAAGTCCCAAAGATTCTCTATAGATGCCAAGCTGGAGAGGTTGCAGATACACTGACCATACTCTATTTTTTTTTTTAAGAGAGTAGGTCTCACTGTGTTGCCCAGGATAGTCTCAAACCCATGGACTCAAGCGATCCCTGGCCTTAGCCTCCCAGCACTGGGATTACAGGCACATGCCACCGTGCCCAGCTGACCATACTCTTTAAATTCAACTCTCACTTCCCCATCAAAGGGGTAGGTTGAGAAGCTGGTGGCAGGTGGAGGATGGGGTCTGAACATTCAAACTTCCAAGCTAACACTCTAGATAAAAATCAGTTTCCACAGAATTGATCAAAACATCCCTAGGCAATTTTTCTAGAATAACCACTTTAACCATTCAGACCTTTGTGCCACAGCTGGGCTGGGAAAGGAGCTGGAGTCTTTGACTCACAAAGATGGCCATTGAGAGAGAAGAGACGAGAAAGAAGGAATTCAAGTGGAAAACAGTCGTGCAGACCTATAGCTCCAAAAAATTCCTGCAAGAGCTAAACATTCCTGTTCTCGCTGGAAGTGATACCCACTTGGCAAGATTGCAGCTAGACAGGGTTTCTGTTTTAGGCATAGTGCAAAAACCACCAGTTCATGGGGTCAATGGCTGGTATTGGCTGAGCAAACACAGGCTACAACCCGTGTGAAGGTTGGGAGTATCTGTGTAGAGATATGGGGGGGCAGGGCCTGTGGGAGGGGGACTTGGGCTGGGTTTGTCTATCATTTTGTGTAAGAAAGAGAAAATGCTGTGCGCGGTGGCACGCGCCTTTAATTCCAGCCTAAGAAGGGAGGCCGAGACAAGGAATCACTTGAGTCCGTGGGTTCGAGACCCGCCTGGGACAATACAAAAATATATCAAAAAATAGTTGGGCGTGGTGGTGGCGCGCGCCTGTAATCCCAGCTACCTGGGAAGCTGAGGCTGGGGATCACTTGAGTCCAAAGTACCCTGAGCAAAGTGAGTCTGTAGTTCCCTGGGCAACATAGCGAGACCTGGTCTCAAAACAAAAAAAGAAAGAACGAGAAAATGTATGGGGTAAGGTGCTTGCAGGGGAAGGAAGCAGATGCTTGCATGTTTGTTTCAGAACCTGCCTTGGGGCTGGTCCCTCAGGCTATGAGATGACCTGAGCAGAGGGCCCCCCAGGAATACTGCTATCCCCGAAAGCCCCTCAAGTGCCCAGGTCCTGTTTCCCATGCTGGGTGCTTTTAGGAAGCTATCCAGGGGACAGGTGCTTCCAGGTGTCCTGGCACTGTTCCATGAGCAGTGGTTTTCAAACTGTGTTCCCAGGAACACTTTCGTTTCCTGAAAATGCTTTTTTCCAACGCAGTGATTGCCCAGGCGGAGGAAAGGTTTTAATTTCCACCTTTAGCTTTTCGCCATCAGTATG
>PVHY01023026.1:0-21578 GCA_004024945.1 Uropsilus gracilis | reverse complement strand
GGTCTGTTGTCAGCTTGTTTTGACTTTTCCTTGGCCTTTTGTTACTCCTGTGTCCCATCTACAGGTGACACCCTCTGGCTTCTGTCTTGTTCTTTCCAACTTATCTCTGCTAACAGGGTTCCCTCTCAGCCCATCCATGTGATCACAGATGCTCCATATTTGTTGGTCCAAACAATTCCTTCCTTCCTGTATTGCTATCCTGGTTTTTAACAGGCTATACTGAATACAACACCGACTCGGAGGAATTTTACCTCGAGTAGATGGAGAGATCTTCTTCGGAGAGGCCATCCGAGAGGTTAATTCCATATACCTCTTTCATGGGCTGGACCATGCTCTGGTGTTGGGTGGGGTGGGGGGAGCAAAGAAGAACCAGGAGAATATTTAGACATTTAGCAAATTAATAATTTCCATCAATGAAGAAAAGAAACTGCACATTTTCTACAAAAGCAATCAATGTTTCTTCAACTTGTTCATTATATTTCTCAGCTAATTATCTTTAAACATCTAAAATAACCATTTTGAGGTTAAAAAAAAGAACTATTCATGACTAATTACTTTTGTATAATGCGGGAGCAGGTGACTTTCCCTTAAAGGGTCAGTCAGGAAATATTTTCATTCATGGCTGCCTCACTCAAGTCTGCTGCTGCACTGAGAGGCAGTGACCCAAGAGGCATGGCCGGGTTTCCAGTATAGCTTGTTTACAAAAACAGAGTGGGCAGCAACTGGCCGTCAGCTATAGTCTGCCCGCTCTGGGCACTCAGTGCATGTCCTTGGTTCTGTCCTCGTTGACGTCTCTGTTTTCCCATCACTGTCAGATCACGCAGAAGGAACTTCCTGCTGTGACTGTGCAAAGACTGGGGGGTCCAGGTCGAACACTACATTCCCACCTGTGCTAAGTGGGAAATGCTCCCCTCTATGCCCTACATGCCCTATACAAATGGGTTGCTCAGAGACAAACAGGATCCCCTCAAACAAAAAACTCTCACTAAGAAACTCATGACTATAACGAGAACAGAAACACTGTTTTATGAAACTCAAAATGAAATCGGTTTCCAGAATGTCTTGGCTGGGTGTATTCATCTCCGCAGCACTACCTCCACCACAATGTGTGATGAAGAGACGGCATGTGAAGGGAGGGCGTGAGAGGGGACTGTGTGCAAGGGGATGTTGTGTGAGGGGATGGCATGTGAGGGGATGGTGTGTGAGGGGACGGCATGTGAGGAGACAGTGTGTGAGGGGACGTGTATGAGGCAGTGTGTGAAGGGACAGCATGTGAGGGGATGGCGTGAGGTGAGAAGATGGTGCGTCAGAGAGCGATGTATGAGGGAATGGTGTAAAGGGAGGGCGTGTGAGGGGATGGCATGTGAGGGGATGGCATATGAAGGGATGGTATGTGAAGGGACTATGTGTGAGGGGACGGCGTGTGAGGGGATGGCATATGAGGGGATGGCACGTGAGAGGATGGCATGTGAGGGGATGGCATATGAGGGGATGGTATGTGAGGGGACTGTGTGTGAGGGGATGGCGTGTGAGGGGATGGCATGTGAGGGGATGGTGTGAAGGGACGGCATGTGAAAGGACAGTGTGAGTGGACAGTGTGAGGGGATGGCGTGTGAGGGGACAGCTTGTGAGGGGACGGCATGTGAGGGAACAGTGAGTGGATGGTGTGAGGGGATGGTGTGTAAGGGGACATGTATGAGGTGGTGTGTGAGGGGACGGCGTGAGGGGACGGCGTGTAAGAAGATGGTGTGAGAGAACAGTATGTGAGGGGGTGGTGTGAAGGGAAGGCGTGTGAGGGGATGTGTGAGCGGACGGCACGCAAGGGGACGGTGTATGAGGGAACAGTGTGCAAGGGGACGGCGTGAGGGGACACTGTGAGGAGATGGTGTGAGGGGATGGTATGAGGAGATGGAGTGTGAGGGGAGGTGTGAGGGGGACAGCATGTGAGGAAATGGCTGAGGGGATGGCATGGGAGGGGACGGTGTGTGAGGGGACGGCGTGTAAGGGGATGGCATGTGAGGGGACATTTGAGAGGATGCCATGTGAGGCGACGGTCTGCAATGGGACGGGGTGTGAGGGAGTATTTGAGGGGAAGGCATGTGAGGAGCCAACGGGCCCAGAGCAGGTCCGCAGCAGCAGCTCTGCTCCCGCCTCCCGCTGGGCGGCAGCTCGAGCCCTCACCTCAGCGGCTTTGGAGCTGTCGCCCGCATCGCTCATCTTCACCGGCGTGGAGCGCTGAGACACGGAGCCCTCCTCCTCGCGGTCGGTGCCCGAGTCATCGTCGGAGCTGCTGGACACGGCCTCCTCGCTGGGCGGTGGGGGCGCGCTGGCCGCCGTCTTGCGCTGCAGCACGGCTTCATCGCGGCTGCTTTTGCTCCTTGGGGAGAGGGATGCGAGTGGGGACATCTTTACATGGCACCTCAATGCTCAAGGCCCCCCAGTATCCATGGCTCCCCAGGGCCATGGTCCTCAGTGCCCCATAGTCCTCCAGTGTCCCACGGCCCCCCAGTGCCCCACAACCACCCAGTGCCCAAGGCCCCCTGGCACCCTATGACCACCCAGAGACCCATGACCACCCAGTGCTCACGGCCCCCAGTCTGAGTAAAGCCTAAGAAAGTGACCATGAGAAACTCGTTTTTGGCTTCAGTTGTGCTAAATATAGAACCATTTATATGGTCAATACATGTACTGATCTCACATGGATTTATATGAATTTCAGCCGTTATAAATTCAGAAAATAAACCATCACATGCATGTAGAATGCAGAAAAGTCTTCTCGCTGCTTCCTTACTGTGTCTCCCTTTGATGACTGAGTTTTTTTTTTTTTCTTGAAAATTTGTGGTGCAATGGAAGACTAGACCGAAACATCAGCAAAAATTACATATAACTTGCAGAAGCTTCAAGAAATTGCCAATAGTCACACATGTATATTTGCTTCTCATGAGTTTTTAATCAATCACAATAGCACCTTATTATTTGGGCCAAAGTAATGAGCAGCTGATGAATATAAAACTAAGTTCCAAAATTTATTGTGTTTCTAGTAAATAAACATATGCTGAACATAAATATTTTCTCTGTTAGTATAAAATAGATTGGGAGTAGAGAAAGAGACCCATACTTATAAAAGTAAGTAATTTAATTTTATTTCTAAATCCAAGAAGAATAAGAATTTTATTAAACTCAGAAAAGATTCTATCGTAATATGTTTGGCTTTTATGAAAAATATTCAGTATTTTTTACTCTTACTTAATTAAAAATTATTTTAAAAATATTAAGAAGGGACTTAAAATACTATAATATTCCAAAAAGTTCTAGGAAAGGAAATGCAATACTACCAGACTATGATCTCATGGTAAACAGTGTAACTTTGAACAAGTAAAATTTACTTGTTGTACACAAATGCAGTTGATTATTAACATATTTGTCGCAAAAACATCTTGGATTTTTAACTCCTGAGGACATGCCTTCTTCTAAATTCCTCTTAGCATCTGATGGGGACTATCTAACTTGCAGCTGTGTGTGGTCACATATTTAAGCCATAGAAATGGTGTATCTGACAAATATTGATATTCATCCCATTGTATAACTCACAAGTTGGACCCCAACTAAGACCCCATAACTCCTCCCAGGTACAATTAGGACTCAGTATCTACATTCTGGCTGTCATTTCTGGAGAGAGTCAAGAAGAAATCCTATTGCAGGGTTTATTGAGGTCAGTAATAGTAGTAACAGATATTCTTCTACTAAAATATACTTCACTCCAGTCTGAGCAAGACACATCAACATGGTCTGTCTTTCTCGTATTACCATATTTAATGAAATAAGAGTCTTCCCCCAAGACAATGTTATAGTAATAAACACAAAATCTATTAAATGCTCTATCTGAACATATTTACTTTTATGTTTCCTCATATACCAATAAAATAAATATAAAGAACATAAGTTTATGTGGTGGGAAACAGGATATAACACATGGTAACTGTTACCAGCCTGTACGCCATCTGTGATATTCCTAACTTACAATAAAATGCACCATGTTGCGGAGATTCCCATAAATTCTACTTTTAATGTTGAAAACTCTGATGGTCCCAGTGCTGCAAATAAACTAGCGGCACAGATGCCAGCAACGGACTATGCCCCAAACTCTGTGACTTGACCTTACTGGCTTTTGGTGGAAATTATATCACAAATGCTATTTTATTTTACATGAATCTTTACAACTTCATTCTAGATGCAAATCTTACCCCAACACTGATTTTCCAGTTTCATCTGGTTTCCGCACGGTGAACGGACTAGGATCAATGCCAACTGTCTTGGGCATGAAGTCGCTGAAGAAAAGGGGGGAAAGTTTCATGTGACTTGCTCTCCATCCAGGTAATACTGGCTTCCATCTCAAGTGCCATTCTTATACTATCCCTTCACAGCCCTCAGACCTGAGGTAATTGTCCCAGGGAGCTTGGGTGATCAGGGCCATAAACACCCATGAACTGCAGGCACTAGGTAACTTCACAATGAACAACTCTTCACTGAATTTTCTGTGATTGAGGCCCAAAGTTTTGCACATGAGATTTTATTTACTGGAACTGAGTTGGCTTTTAATTACTACATATGGTTACATATCATAATTAGTCTTCAGGTAAAATTATCTCATAAAAACCAATACCAAAACACTAAGCCACTCAGTTTCATAGACAGTATTCGTTCAACTATACCACCTAAGAAGACTGACAAAATGTCCACAAACACAGTGGTAGGAACTGAGGTACCAAATCTATATCATCAGATGGGAGGTGATTCATTAAAACACTTTGAATAGAAACTTTCAATTTAATTTACAGGTTACTGAGATAAGCTGAAGCTACTTTATGTTTACTATTACTGCTGAAGTCTGAGCAAACCCCTGAACAGATGTTAAAAGGACAAGAGTTGCCTTATTTAGGCTGATAAGATTCGGCAAGGAGACACTTCCAGTCTAGACACAGTATTACTTTTTTTTTAAGGAAAATAAAGTATTACTGATTCTAACTCAAAACGGGTATGTTACAGCTACAAAATGTTACTTTTAAAATGTAAATGGGAGGAAAGCTAAAAAAATAAAATGTAAATGGTTTCTAGTTCTTTCTGAACACACACAGTCCTCATTATTTGTGGATGACATATTTGTTTACGCACTAAAATTCATTTGCAACATTAAAAAGAACACTCAGAATTTTCACGCTCATTTGTAAACATGTGCAATTTGCAGGGGGGTGAAAAATGAGAATAGCCTGGTAGCCATGTCTCAGTGGACTTAGAACAAGAGGCCTCTCCCTCTCCCATCTTGTTTCAGCTCTCAGACCAAAGGCAAGTGTAGTTTCTTGAAGTTTATTCAGCATCATTTTTCACATATTTGTGGGTTTGTCTTTATTGTTGTTGGTAATCTCCTTTTTAAAATGGCTTCCAGGCACAGGGCTAAAACAACACACAAGCTATGCAGGGGTGCCAAGCCCAAGAGAGCCATGCATTAGAGAGAAGCTACATTCAAGCATGATCTAGAGAGCTGCTGGTTGTAGTTCAGTGTCAGTGAATCCAAATGCATAGTATAGGGGGCTTTCGAAACAGGATTTCTAAGCAGAAACCCACAAGGTTATCTATTGATTGGCCACCAGAAAGCTGGAATCAGAGCATTGCAGGAGCGACGACTCAGGGTCTGCTAATTCAGTGCTGGCGGCGGGGGGGGGGGGGGGGCACTTTATAGAATAAAACTACTGTAAATAAAGAAAATCCCCCATATCTGTAGATACATACAGAACACCATTCACCCTTTTTGTTGTGCTTGGAAAAAAAATGCTCATGACATACCGCGCTGAGCTTGTCATCGCCAGGCAAAAGGTATCATCGAAACTACTCAGTTCGCACGGTCGGAAGAATTCATTGTGGATGTCAACCTCTTCCTCATATTTGTGAAATTTCTTCACCATCAACTTCTTTAAGTTGGCAGCACAGATAACTAAATTAAAGACACTGCTGTTACTCTTGAGGTCTTTGGATGACA
Organism: Uropsilus gracilis; assembly: GCA_004024945.1. NCBI lineage: Eukaryota > Metazoa > Chordata > Mammalia > Eulipotyphla > Talpidae > Uropsilus > Uropsilus gracilis. The sequence continues at coordinate 15,544 of PVHY01023026.1, read as the reverse complement.
TCTAGCAAACATTTCGCTGTTGTCAACTGTATTTACAGAGTACGCTGAATAAGTCCACCTCCAGCCTCAGGCACTGACACGCTTGGAAGGGATGAGACAGGTGACCAGGGCAGTCCAAACAGAGCTGAGTGTGACAAGTCTAAGGGGGCGGGAGGCCTCTGAAGTTGGGGTGGGAGCAGGGAGTTATGTTAGGAATCAAAGTGCTCAGCTCATTCAATTCCTTTCTCGGCTCTTAAGTGAATACTCTGCATTCTAGGGAAAGATTGTCGAGGGATTTCACTAATTTTTTCTTTATATTTTGAATCCTGTTAATGGCTAATGCTCGATTGTTAAAGTTCCTTCTTTTCTTTTCTTTTCTTTTTTTTTTTTTTGAGAATAGGTCTCGCTATTTTGCCCATGGAACCGCAGGCTCTCATTGCTCGGGGTACCACGGACTCAAGCTATCCTCAGCCTCAGCTTCCCAGGTAGCTGGGATTACAGGCGCATCACGCCCAGCTATTTTTTTTGGAACTAGGTCTCGCTACGGGCTCCAGGCGGGACTCAAGCCGCGATCCCTAGCCCCCCGCCGCTTCATAGGCTGAAGCTTACAGGCACGAGCCATCGTGCCCGGCCTGTTAAAGTTCCTTCTTTTCTCCCTGGACAAACAACCCTTCTTGGCAATATGGGCCATAATTCTGCCCAGAATATCAAGTATCAAGCCCAGAATATCTGCCTAAATACTAAATTCATTCCTAAGATGAGTTAATAATTTATTAAGAGCTAACAGTCATGCCCAGTCTTCTCACTTCCCAGCCATCAACCACCCAGAGTTGAGATGACTGACCATGACCAACTGGAGTGCTCCAGATCTGTTGTGCTAGACAACAGATCTTGTCTAGCACACAGGGAGGGAAATCGCTTGCCCCAGGCAAGGGAGTCAGTAGGAAAGCCAGAACTAGACCCTATATAAGCGGGGGGCAACATTTTACCTTTGGAAATACCATTCTGACACATTGTACGTTTAAGGGTAGTTTATGTAAGTATTTTTTCCTCTCTTCTGACTAATAAAATTTAAACTTCGGTCTCTAAAATATGCTGTTATACACACATCTATGTATTTTTTTCACTGAAGTTTTTAATTTCTTCATTTACTATACAGTCTCTCAAAACATCTAGAAATATGATCAGCATAAAATGATGAATACATTCGCTAGCTATCTGAGGGACTTACCCAATCACTGCAAGAAATAATGCAAGCATTTGCCTACTTAGATTAAAATAATCATAACACAATCCCTGTCCTTTACAAAGCTGTCTTAGAGATATTACAGTTTCCTATTAAAATAGCAAAAGAACACTGAGTAGTCATCATTTCATCTTAATAAAATATCATATCCAAAGGATCTATTAATTCAGACTCATTTAACGATTCCAAAATGTGTTATTGGAAGACAAGAAGAGAAACAGTGTACCTACCTTCATCATAAGGCAGTGGTAAATGTTTTATTACCTCTGGTGTCCACCAGTAAGTATAACTATATAATAATTAAAAAGAAAAAGATAAGGTGAATCAAATGTAAACACTGGTTTTCTACAGTTGCATAAAAGGAGGTGTACGGTCCGTGGTAAGATGATGCCCTATACTTCAAAGCTAACTTTTTTTCTTTTAATAGATGTTTATGAAGCTGTTGGCATAGCAGGTCCTCAACACAATTCTCTCCCCAGCCCCTTTCTTGTTTCCACTATGGCACACAGATCTACAAAAATGCCATGAACATATTTGCTAAAAAAAAAAAGAGAAGCTTGAACATATGATTCCCTTGCTGCTGGTTCCTTCTGCCCAGAGACTGTACCCACATTCTTCAGCCAGTTGGTGAGCAGTGGAACCAGGACTGGTGTCTTACAATCAGGGTCTCTCGTGAGCAGGAGTCTGAGAGATCATATTTTCTACACTGTTCTAGGCATGTGTACGTACAGGTAAGTATATGGTTAAGCCAAATAATGAAACAAATCACTGGGTAGTCCTCAAGAACAGTTTCCCTTAGGAGACACTAGAGGCCTGTTAATCTTTACTGGTAACACTTGCTACTCAACTATAGAGGCCAGTCAGAGTAAGGGTAGAGAACCTCAACTATCTGAATTCCTGCTAGCAGACTCATCTACCATAAGCAGAGAATCAAAAACAACCCTGAACTCCCTTCTCTCTAAACACTAAATTGAATTCTGCATAAATTCTAGTGAAATAAATATTTAGGAAAAAAAATGTTATGTCAAAGTTGTTGAGAGTAAGAGGACTGATACAAAACTTTTATCAAAATGCTTAACAGACCATCAAAAGGTTCCGAAATCAGAGCCTACGGCTGAAAAGAGAACTTGAAATAAAAAGCTTTCTAAGAAATACAAAGTTGACCCTATAATCTCGAATCACTCCATAGATGATGAGTGGAGGGAGGTTCTAAATGAGATTGACAACAGAAAGAACTCTCGTAGTTGGTAAGCAGAATACATAATTAAGGATGAAGGGGGAAAAGAACATAGCATTTTAAGTGCTTGAACAGGAAACACTCCAAAGTTTTGCTTGAGGCTGAAGTCATGCTTAGGAACAGTGCTTCTCAGATTCAAACCACACATGAATCACACGGTGACCTTCTAAGACAGACTCTGATCCGTCAGTGGAGTCTGGAATTCTGCACTGATGATAAGCTCCTAGGTGATGCCCAAGGGCTGGTCTACAGCCTGATGTGTGAAAAGCCAGACTCTCTAGAGCATGGAACAGCAGGGCAGGGATAAGCCTGCTGCTTGCAGGGGATTTAGTCTTCAACATTTATTAAGCGCATACTATGCAACAGATACTTCACACGCCACGCCGAAAAGAAAATCGAGCTATTCCAGTACTGTACCTGCTTCCCCAACCATGACAAGTTTCACGCTGCAAACAGAAAGGCACAGGATACGTAACCCAAGAGATGCATGAGCAGCAGAGGAACTCCAAGAGAACACCGTGTGGGTACTGAGCTTCGGGAGTCGTAAAGGGATGTAAACTGGAAGTGGGAAAACGCAACCTTGACGTTCAAGTGACAGGGGGGTAGATTCCAAAAATGATCTATCGGTAAGTGCATGTCAATCCCAAGACGAAAGACTCACATGTTAGCGAGCAATGGGCTGTAAATAACCTGAAGGGTGACTGGTGGTTTCTACGCATCCACATATATACTCCCTGGTGGCATCTATGCAGCCACATATCCCCCGGAACAAGCCGCACCACGTTAATCTCAATTTTTTTCTGGTAGATCAGGGGTATGGCAAAATACAGGTTAATTGGTTAAGAGGGGTATGTGCGTATTGGTTGTATGTGGTGATGACCTACCCTGGGCAGGGGAGAAAAGAAGAGGGTATGAATTACTCTGTGAGGAATTTCCTAAAGAACGGCGCTCCTAAATAACTTACACAGGACAGAGAAGTAAACATCATAAATAATCTGTTCCAACTCTGAATATATCGGGTAGAGGAAAAGAATAAAGTCTTGTATGACTGCTCTGAAAGCAGCCCGTGACGTTTTAAATCTTACTGAGCTGTAGTTCCCTAAGCAACACAAAGCAGCTTGACAATACTTTTCCAAAGGTTCAACTCCTCTGAGGGAGCACCAGACCCAAGGAGGCCCCAAGAACTACCTGGCTGGGGAAGATAAGGCGAGAACATCCGTGAAGACAAAGGAGAATAGGAGGAGCCGCGACCATCTCCAATACCACAAACCTTGAGCAAAGCCATTGATATTTGCAAGCAAGGTAGGGAAACGTGGGGGGATGGCAGAGAGTAGGTTCCAGCTTTTTAAACAATTCCAGTGAGAAATCACTAAACAATGTTAACACGAGAAGAGTGATTTGACCTTTTACCAGTGGACTCTATGCCGTCTACTCTTTCCCAATCGGTATTTTAAACCAGGACTTGCATTAGGATAAAGACTGCCAGCTTAAATCGCAAGTGTCTGCAAAGCTAGAACAAACAGGCAATAAAAAACCGGTTCACATCTAGGTAGTGTTCCGAATGTCGGCCCAGCAGCTGTGAACTGTGAAAGGAACACGCGCAATGAGCAGAGATGGCATCGGCGTCGTCAAAAAGCCCTGCGTTCTATCAGACAGGGAGCTCAGCAGGTTCACACAATGGCACTGCTGAGAGCAGCGAATGTCACCTTACACTAAATAGCCCCTAAGGGGAGTAAACGGTCCCCACAGCCCCCACAGTTGGTACGGATCAAACCAAACTGACAAGGACCCAGGCCTAAGAGCCAGTCCAAGTGGAAGCTGGCACTGAACAGTCAGGGAAGAGCCTTCTGATTGTGGCAGAGACCAGAACCTTGAAACATGAGGGAGAGTTGAAGACACGAGGGCTGTTTCACCCGGAGAAGGAGAGATGCTGGGGCGTATGATCTCATCTTCAAACACCTCAAAGACTCTTCCGTGGCTTGGGAACCCACATTCTTAAAGTCTGAGTGAGCTGACCTAAGACGAGGCGGTCAGGAGACAGGGTAGCTCATCTCAGTAGGGTGTAAGGAAGAGCTGCCAGGGAGCTGCCTCCTCAACCAGACGTGCCCTGGCCGGCAAGTCAAGGGTTGGGGGGACAGGGTGGCCCATGGCTCCCCGGGGAGGTTCAGAGGGAAGGCCCATCAGCCAGGAGAGCCAGGAAAACCCCGCCTCTCAGAGTCGACGAAATGACTGATATTTAGGATCTACAAACATGAGGTGCCCTCTAACCGCTGTCTAGAAATGACACTTGACATGACAAAGGATGCTGTTAACTAAGTCAGAACAAAGTTTCAGTGAGCAGTTCTGAGCAGATGAATAAAGATGGGATTTTCAGTAACAGAAAGACATGGTTTGGAGGAACCTGAGGCAAAGTTAAGTTTACTCCTGTCTCCCTGACTACTCATTAAAAAAAAAGTATTTCCAAAAGATTAAGATGGTTAATGGGTATTTGGGAAATGGGAAAACCCCAGGGTACACAACAATGTAATATATATAAATATATACAATAATATATATATATATACCAAAATATATATATATATATTTTGGTATATATATATACACAAATATATATAAAATATATATATACAAAAAATAAAAGAATATATATTCTTTTATATTCATATATATATATATATATATATATATACAAAAAAATAAAAGAAATAATAAAAGAAAAAAAAGTATTTCCAGGTAGATCACTAGTCAATAGAACATGGAATATAGGATAATCACTAAGTTTGAAAAACAAGCAAATACGTAATGAAGTGTGAATTGATCTCACGTTATAATAAGGGATAAAACATTGTTTCCAGATTTTACTGCCATCCTTTATGAGTGTTCACACTACTAACATGTGTTGCACTTACTAGGTGTTATGCACTTACGCTCTCTCATTTGAGTCTCAGAAAAACCTACAAGTTGTTACCTGCTATTATCCCCATTTTACTGACACGGGTGGAAATTGAAAATTAGCTGGAAATTATCAGTTACATGACTTGCCCAGTCACTGAGGCAGTTTCTCCAGAGCCTGTGTTTATCTGTGCAGGACTAGTACTCCGTACTTCCCACTCCTTTCCTCATTTCTCCCTCACTATTCATCTGTGCTCATCGTCAAATGGGCACGTTCATTTCCATTTTACAGATGTGAAAACGAGATTCCTCGAGGGTATGTAATGGGTGTAATCTCACACACTTGCAGAACTGCCAACCCAATTCTACTTGACCCGAAAGCTCATACTCTTCCTGTTACTGCCTTTGCGTAAACTGTTCATTTCTTCTTAGAATGTGATACTGATTTAGCTGCTATCAAAGCTACTAGTACAGCTGGGTGGCACTAGAGAAACAAAACAGAACATGGCATTTATCTTACAGTATTTATCAGTACTGTTTACGAGCAGTGTCAATTATAATACCATGAAGTCATTTTTTTGTAATTTTGAAATTCTGGGGGAAAAAAAAAACAAAATAGAAGACATCCTAAACTGAGTGAGTTTTAAGCTCTCCACTTGTATCTGATATCTGACATTTTTTATTTTGTGGTTAGTGGCAGACTTGTAGCTGATTCTTGCTGAATCATCTAACTAGCGGAATAAGCTCAGTCAAGACCTATTCCCTCTGTACCTTGATTTCCTTTTTGAGAACATAGGGCTGAAGCACCAGCTTCCCTTTATCCCACACAAAAAACGCCAACGCTGCTTGCCTTGATGATGTCACTTGAGGGAAGCCAGTACTTTAATTTACGATGAGAATAGGTTAAGTTAATTTCTGAAGTAGAAAGTCAAGTTTGCATCCAAGTTGTACCTTAACAACTTTAATACTTTCGGGCAATATGAAATTTCGGAAAAAGTCAACCACATTTATCCGTAGTCAATGGCATCACCAAAGCTAAATGTAGATATGTAGATCTTTACACCTACTGCTCACCAAATAAAGACAATTAGTCCCAATCTTTCTTTTTGCGGACCAGCAAAAATTCCCATATGCAATCATTAATATTAAAATTAATGTATTCATAAATATAAATAATGTATATGTATACATAAAAAATAAAATAAAGCTTAAGTTCTAGTTAAAAAAAAAAAAGTGCCTCAGGTGAAAGCTCCTTTCTTAAGAGCACATCAACACCACCTTTTAGCTGTCACTGAAACAGCCTGCACTAGCGAGAGGCTCGTGAAAGCCCAAAGGCATCGCCGGGTGACCCGAGTGGCAGCTGCCTCTGCAGTCATTGCACTCGACTGTCACTGAGAGCTGGCTGTGCCCCAGAGGGAAGGATACGGGATGCCATAGTGCTCATGTCCTTCCAGGTTAGAGTTCCTCAGAGGTCACATGGCGGGAAACACTCAAGAATGAAACTGATCATTTGCTTTAGTGGAGTTCCAGCCTATCCTCAGTGGCCACGTTCTAACGCCCTATATCTCAGGGGAAATGCAAAGCACCAACTGCCGAATAGTTTCCCAAGCACGTATCGGACATCAGCGACACCAAATTCCTCATGGCAGACACAGAGAGAGACAGCAGCTTCTTTCTCCCTAGGTAACTAGTTCTCAGAAAGTAGAAGAACCCAGATTCAAAAGGAGAGCAACTCTAAATTTACATGGAGCAGGGAGCAAAATACCTTCTTCGTGTTGGGATGAGCCTCATGGTATTTTTATGATGCAAGTAGAAGTCTGTTGGGAGTTCCCAGAGATGAGGTTTGCCTTCGACGGGATGGAAAACTCCCAGGAAGAGATTAATGGAATCTTGTCTATCAGCATCTAGAAAGCAAAAATATGCATTTCATGAACTCCACTGCTGACACAGTAGTGGGGAGAAGTCATATATACACATAGATATATATATATAATGTATTTACACAAAATCTAAAATAGTTACCAAACTCTCAAGTAGAATTGAAATCTTGCTTAAAAGCTTTCCATTTTGCTCCATACCTCTTGTAATATAATGATATGTACTATAAATACAAACTTCTTGAATTTTAGATTCTGCAAATTTTGTACGAACTATCCTCATACTTAGGGACTTTATACTTTTAGGATACAAATATATTCTCACCGTCTGTTAGCTTACTTCAAACAAACACACCTTTTCACTGTATTGTAGAGAGGAGGGAAGACTTAGCAATAAACGAAGGACCCACTCCTTCTTATATTCTATTATATGACACTGAACAGGATGGTTTGTTCAGCTTCCAGTTTTCCTCCCTGAGAAGATGGTCTCCATTTCTTCCGCAGAGGCAGGATCTACAAGGGCTTCTGTTCTTGGCCGTGGGCCAGGGCTTCATGTTTGAAAGCCAAGGCCAACCGGACAGGGACCACCATCCCGAGCCAACCCCCTATTCTAAATGACCTTTTCTAACAATACCACATGCTAATAAAACTCCATATATGCTGTATTTCCTCATCCTTGTCATAAGCATGCTACAACGATGAGCACTGACGTGGCCTCACCCTTGTCCATCTCACTGTCCCCTCCCTAGCAGCCCTCACTGTTTCCTCTCATGCACTGCTTTCCGCTCTCATCCCAGCACTCTGCACATGCAGGTGTGGGGCAGAGCCACCACGTCAGTCATCTCCCCTTTCTGAGAATGAGCCTTGAGCTGGAAAGGTGACCCAGGAGAAGTGACAGCTTTGCAAACAAGGAAACATGCTCATAAAATCAGTTTTCTGCCAACAGCTGTGGCGACCGTGGCTATCTCTAACATTAGCAAGGTGCTTTCACTGGGCGATGAGGTCACTTCCAAAAAGCAATAAATGAGATACGAGCCATCCAATGTGTATTCCAGTTATTAGTATTTTGACAGGAAGCCTTCCATTAAAATAGCGCTTACATTTCAGGCTAGAAGTAATCTTTAAAAGGGATATGTTTATATGCCACATTATTTGGGTCTTTTTTTTTTTTTTGCCATTTGTTAAGAGAAAACATCAAGCATTAAATGATAGAGCCATTGCTGCTCCAATTTGCATCCTCCTCCTTATACAATGCAAAACATCTTAATTCTACCTAGCGGAGCTTTCTACTTTCAGTCATATTCCCAAAGAGCTCCTTTCATCCTTTGAGCCTAAGAGTAGTTTCCTTCAATTTTTAGCAAGTATGATAAACTAGAAGATGTGAGAAACACAAGTAAATAAAGGATATTTCTGTAGAGGATCACAGTGAAGATTTCGTAATGTGTCCTGTGTTAGAACATAAAACACATCTGTGGTGTTATGGTCACTCAGTAAGCAAACTAAGACCACACTAATGACCCTAGGATTATTCCTGGCTACTTTTGATCACAATTAGAGCAGCAGTGACCCTCAGGAAGACAGCGGTTACTTTGGATATAAACTAGGGCTTAAAAATAGATGAGTTCGCTATGGTTGTAGCCAACAGGAGAGCAAAAACAATGACTTCTTTTTGCATTTAATCATGTTTAGAGGAGAAAGGGATGCTCACCAATCAAATGCCATTTGAACGGTTAAATACTACCAGTTTTATTATGTACTGTATTGAAATAGATCAAACTTGAACATAACAATTCATTTTTATGAGTGGAAAAAGTTTCTTTTAGAACTAGGTATTTGCTTTATAATATTAAATTAAGTTTATGGTAAAGTGACCTCTGAAATCATAATGGAAAGGACCATTATTCAGTTAATAGTTTTGTAAACTCTGGCAGAGGGAGAAGTCAGATCCCTAATTCATACTACACATTCAAAGAAATACCAACCAAATGTGAAAAAGACAACGATCAATACTCTAGTTAAAAAGAGAGAGAGAAACAGGCAATTGTGAAAAACATTTTAAGCGATGAACATGTAGATGTCTAGCCTTACCATCTGGCAAAAACAAACTAACATTTAATAAACAACGGTATAATGAGACATACCATTTCCTACTTACGACACTGGGGAAAGCTTTTCAACGTGCATGCTCCCTTACTTTGCTGAGTGTATCAACTACCATATCCCCTCTGTAAGGCAATCTGGGAATCTATATTAACTTGAAAATATCCAACTCCCTGACCTAATCAATATGCTAATCCCTGCAATTTTCATAATATCCAAGACGTGCAAAAAAGGATTATGTTCCAAGATATCTGCTTAAAGGACTGTAAATACATAATCATAACCCGTAACTAAAGGATGACGCTTCTAAAAGCTATTAGCAATCATGTCACAGAAGAATTTTCAGGGTCCTACAAATCATTCACATTACCTAAAGGGGTAAAAGCAGGAGATCACTTCTACACAGGGTGAGACTAGAAGGCACATGTCCTTAAATAGAAACCAGTGGTTCTCTCCGGAAGGGGAGGGGGTTATAATGGCTCATCTGTGCACTATCATGTACCTCCTAAAAATTAACACATATCAGCTTGAAAATTAGGGGAGAAAAACATCGTTCACCCTTTCATCCAAGAATTCACTGGGTCCCACCCTGGGGACACAGCAGTGTACAAGACAGACTCTGCCTGGCTCTTGTGGCTCTTACCTGCCACAGTGAGAAACAAAAATACAGACAACAGTCAAGGGACTTTCAGAGGCTGTAAGTTTGCAGAACAGATGCCACGAGAGCAAGGAGAGCTCGCAGGGTCATCAGGGTTGAGGGCAGAGGCTGAGGAGGTAGCGGATGTATCATCTGAACGGTCAGGATGGGAGAGGGGGTCGCCTGGAGCTCTCAGCGCGGGGAACACCCGGAAAGGTGGGAGGGCAGTGAGCACGGAAGATGAGTAGCAGGAACAGAGCTTCCTAGGTTGCGGTACGTATTCGGCAGGCAGTGGGAAACCCTGGCTAGGCTTACAGGGAGTGATGTGATTTTTATCTAAGCACTGAGAAGATCATTCCGGCTGCTACAGAAAGCCAGAGTGGAAGTGGAGCGATGACCTAGCAGCTGCTGTGACTAGCACAGGAGCAGCCAGGACCGAAACTAGCAGAAAGGGCCAGCAAAGCTGCCTCGAGAGGTGGGGTCAGGGAAATGCAGGAACCGAGGATACGTGCAGGTTCCTGAACTGAGCAGTGGGTCTTGATGTGGAAAAAAAAAAGTAGAGAAACAAGTTCAAGGTTTCAGTCTCAGAAATCCGTTTGAGCTTCCAGCCAGGCGTCTGTGATAGGAAAAATCCTAGCCCCCAAGCGCTCTGGTCCCTGCTCATTCTCACAGATACTTTGTAATATATGGTAAAGGGGCTTGAAGATGTCAAGGGAGTCAGGAATCGTTGCCTTCAAAGTTAGGGAGGGAGAGACTAGGGAAGGCGGGAGCATAAGAAGATGAGGGCCCCCAGGAGGTAGGGTTGGAGAGCCCTGGGAAACGCCATCAGGTAGTATAATTTTATATGTATTTATATACTCATATATACATATAAGTATAACTATGTAAATAGCAAGGATAGTTAAAGAATAACTTGCATTTGTTGACAAAACACCGGAAACAAAACAAGTGCGAATGGAGAAACAGAGAGAGAGAAGTTGTCCTGTCGTAGATCAGCAGGACCAGGACAGTCGCCTGAGTTCCTGAAGGACACAAAAGGGTGGACAGAGGGGTTCCCAGCACAAGGAATGGCTGCCCTGCTGCTGTCTTTAAAGCTGGACTGGGCCACAGTCAAGAGCACAGGCAGCTTTCAGACTGAGAGGACCCAGGCAGCCAGCGGCCGGCAGGAACGCGGGCAGCCGTCCCCGGCGTGCTGGACACCCGCCTCCAGCCGCAGAAGCCTGAAGCGATGGTGAGCGCCCAGGACAGCAGACACTTGGGCTTTACCTTGACTTCCTCTGACTTCGCCGTCTCTGCTTTCCTCCCCGCCCGGTTGAGACCCTAAGCCGAGGGCGCAGATGAGCAAGGCTGTGTGGCGAGACCCGCGGGAGCCGTGAGAAGCTGGGAGGCACTTGGTGGGGTCACCAAGCTGTGGTGCTTTCTTACCGCGCCCACGGGCAACAGGTGCAGCATTGCAGGGAGGACGCCAGGCGGGCACTGAGCAAGTGGGCCTGGAGCCCAGCAGGGAGGGCAAGTGACTCTGAAGGTCGTGAGTGGTGCTTCGAGGCTGGATGGCCCTGACACGCAGGTGCCAAGGGAAAAGAGTAAGTGGATTTAAGACAGGAGACGTCAACAGAGAGACAGCGTCAGCTCTCACAGGGAGAACGTGCTCCACCGTGATCGACGGGGATCAACAACTCTGCAGTCAGGTAGTGCACAAAATCCAAAATAAAAATATGTAAAATTTGGCCGGGCACGGTGGCTCATGCTTGTAAGCTTCAGCCTATGAAGCGGCCAGGGCTAGGGATCGCGGTTCGAGTCCCGCCTGGGGCCTGTAGCGAGACCTAGTTCCAAAAAAATTGCTGGACGTGGTGGCGCGCGCCTGTCATCCCAGCTACCTGGGAGGCTGAGGCTGGGGATGGCTTGAGTCGTGGTACCCCGGGCAACACAGCGAGACCTAGTCCCAAAAAACAGCTGGGTGTGGTGGCACATGCCTGTCATCCCAGCTACCTGGGAAGCTGAGGCTGGGGATGGCTTGAGTCCGTGGTACCCCGGGCAACGAGAGCCTGCGGTTCCGCGGGCAAAAATAGCAAGACCTAGTCTCAAAAAAAAAAAATATATATATATATATATAATTAAAAAAATACACAGCCTTGCCCCCAGCTCAGGTGTGCTGAGCAGGGAAAGAGGAAACAGGCTGGATGTGGGATGACTCGGCCCTCAAAAAAACGACGGACTCCTGTCATCTGCAGTCACCGGATGGAGCTGGAAGGGGGGGTGCTGGCTGAAATGAGTCAGAAGGAAGAAGATCGCTCTCAGAGGGCCTCACGTGGATGTGGAATACGGAGAAACCGAGGAGAAGGTCAAGAGAAAGTCAACCCTAGCAAGCGGCTCATACGACTGAAACATCCAGAAAGGGGGGTGAGGGAGGTGGAACCGGGGGGCGGCGGGATGAACACCGGGGCCTGTGGGGATGGTTCAGGGGTGATACGGTGGTGGGAGGACCACGGGGACCACAGCAACGTAAAATCACGTTAATCAAAAGCCAAAATGTTAAAAAACAAACTCGCTTGGCAGATGTGTTCACTGTAAAGAAACTCGAGCAGAGGGAGCGGGACACGAGAGCGGGAGGGTGCGCGCCTGCAGTGACGAGGGCCCAAGGGTCAGGCTGATGTTGCAGACGAGTGTCTGACCGCGGGGGAAGGAGGGGGCAGGACTCAGAGCACAGAGGCTGGGGGCGCGGGCACCCTGACCACGGTGACGTGAGGTCAGGGGAGCCTGTGGGCGCAGATGGGGACAGGGACCGCCTTGGCTGGGACCAGAGAGGGCGGGCCGCAGGGACAGACAGGACCTGGGGCTGCCGCAGGTGACGGAGGGAGAAGAGGCGCGACGTGGTCTGTGGGGAAACAGCACGAGGACCAGACGAGGGGACAGAGTCGGACTAAAGCCGCCTGGAGGATTCTCTGGGCACCTGGAGCCAGATCCACCCGGAATGACAGCAACCCCCCCCCCACACTTCCTTGGGCCCCGCCTAACCGCTCCGGGGCGGGAGGGGGCAGGTCGCTGGGCTTTAACCAGCTGCTAATGTTAGTCTAGATGCTCCTATTCTTTCTTTAGTTTTTAAAACAGATTTTCTTTTTTTTTTTTTTAAATTTTAATGGCCCTCCCAGCTTGAAAGCTGGGACTTCAAGAACTGTTAGGAATGTATTATTTATTCTCTTTTTAAATTTGATTGCACACGTATATGTGTGTGTCTATAGCTATGTATCTATCTACACACACACACACACATATAATTTTCACATTTTGTCTACCCCAAGTTCTCCCAGCACCTTGTCACCCGTGAACCATCTTAATCTCTTGTGCCCAACCCTCCCCCAGATGTCCCCCCCCTCCCCGCCTCCTGCTCTATGCTTCTTTCTGCTGACAGTTTAAAATTCTCCTTGTCCGTTTGTTTTCCCCGTATCCCTCCTGTAAGGGAGGCCATCCTGGATTTCTCTTTTTCTTTCTGGCTTATTTCCGCTCACTTGATTCCTTCTAGCTCCATCCACATCGCTGCGAATGACATAAGTTTGTTGTCTTTGACACTTTCAAAGCAAAACATGTCTCTGCTTGTCTTCTTTTTGCTGTAGCCAAGCTACAGGCTGCTGTGGGAAGGAGACCCCTAGGAAGCGCTCTCACTATTCCTGAGAAACTCAAACCTGTCCAGCATCTCCGAGGCCCGTCCCCCTTCCAGAGGAGAGCGGAGCGGAGAGTGACCTCTCCCCCCCCCAGCACTGTCACACAGCTGGGCAGTGCCACCTTGACACGGCACGTGACCGCTGCTTCCTCGTGTGAAGTCAGCCATGAAGTGTTCACTCTGCGCAGCCTTGTTTCTCTTAGTCTTTTCAATCTCTTATGCAAAGAATGTCGTTTCCCTCCATGCCAGCCTACACACTTGCTCTATGAAGTTTACACGCGTGAACACATGTTTAGAGAGACACAGAGAGATACAGCAGACAGAGAGCTCCTCGGCCATCTTTTCTTTCTTCTGCAAAAGTATTTAACTTAAAAAACTTCAGCAAGAAAACTCAGGCTGATCAAAAAAATAGGTAAAAAAAAATTAGAACACGCTTCCCAAGACGCTCAAGAGAATTAGAAAGCCTTCTTTAACCCCCTGCAGGGAGTGTCTACGGCCCGCATCTTCCCAGCTAGAAGCCAAACTATGCTGAGCAGAGACTAACTCCGAAACACAGCAGCACATGACTCCTCGAGACAGCTCTAAAACTGAGCCTGAAAGCGGATCCAGTGTGTTGTCCACAGAACATTAATCTGTCCATACAAATCAAGGATAAAATTCCTAAAAAAACTCATCTCAAGGACCTTCCAGCACATTCCGGAGGCATGAATTTTACAAGGTTACTTTAGTGCTTTGAAGAGAATGGTTCTATAAATACATTATCGTTATGTAATATCCATTATAACTTAAAAATAAGCTGTGCACCTCGGTGCATCATGCTTCTCCAAATGTCTGTTTTAGCCACATTATTCATGAAATAATTCTTTTCTATCAGTTCCTCTTTCAGTTCCACATCATTTTACTTTACCTTCCCAGTCAGTGCATGCTACTTTTCCAGGACCATCTCATTTTAATTTCCTTTCAAATCATGTACAGCTACACACTCGTTCCCTGCCCTCAAGTGTCGTTAAAAATACATTAGCTGGTCCCTGCGTCTCCGTAATAACTCCCGTTACACAGGTGCTATCAGAGAGGCGGAAGAGTAGACGACCCTTTCCATTAAGGAAATGTGAAATCTTTTCATGCTCACGCACACCCCCGAAGGATAGGTGCTTCCTGGCGCAAGGCCTACCCAACCGTTACAGGCTGAGGTGTGGTCCTCCAAAAAGAGACGTTGACGTCTTCACCCCTGGTAGCTGTGACTGTCCCCTTCTCTGGATGCTGAGTCTTTGCAGGTCTGACCAGGGCAAAATGCAGTCACCCTGGTGTAAGGTGGGCTGTAAACATAACGCGGTTTGCATCCTTTCAAGGAGACAGGGGCACCGAGGGACGAGACATGAGGAAGATACTGGCACAGAAGGGAGGGGAGGGCACGTCACGGGCCACCAGAGGTGGGGCTTCAGGTGCTCCAGCCAGAGGCCGAGATTCACCAGTAGAAGGTAAGAGGCAAGAAAGGGTCTCCCGTGAGCTTGGCCTGTGGGGGGCCGCGCGTGCCCTGATCCGCACGTGCCCGCAGCGGCCGGCCTCTGGCCTCTGGCTGGCAGCGGCACCAAGAGCACACCCACCGAACACCCTCCGCCAAGCTGGCAGGTAAGAGGGCTTCGAGGGCCGGTCAGGGCGACCCCGACCAGCAAGAAAAGACCCACTCAGGACTCAGGGTCAGGGAAACCGGGGAGGGGAGAGAGGTCTTGCCAGTTCACGGTCACTCCACTCAGGAGGCTAAGAAAAACAACATCGCCAATGGCGACCCGGAACGCGTGAGGGACCCGGTAAGGAGCCGGCCAGTACCCCTGGCCAGGACGCAGCAGCAGGATCGTCACAGAACATGCTGGACCGGAGAGACAGCCGTGGTGAAGACCTGTCAGAAGTGTGCCACAAA
>PVHY01023025.1:0-21579 GCA_004024945.1 Uropsilus gracilis | reverse complement strand
TGGTCCATGGTGTGGGAACAGGGCCATGCAGGGATGCTCAGGCAGCGTGAGCACCAGCAGGTGTGGGCACAGAGGTGATCAAGGGCATCTCCAGATGCCAAAGCCACCTGGTCCCATCTTCTCGCTCTTCATGGCGCCGTGGACGGTGGGATCAGACCTCACTGCTTACTGATCGATGAGTGTGCTCTTGGCCTCCCTGAAGACTGTCCCATGGAGGAGCCCTTGCTCGGTATTACCCGTTGCCTCTTCGCCTACGTGCCCGGGTCTCGAGTTGACGCACACACCGGGCTAGGTAAGAGAAGAGGCATATGGTGTTTGTTTGGGGAGAGAGGTGCGTTTTCTATGAATAGCAGAGCGATGCGAACAGACAGGCTGACAGATGACTCCTCTGTACCCGATCACACAATATGGGCCTCCGCGCTGTGTGAAAATCCCCTGAGCTCCGGGAACGTGCCAACGCTCTCCCGGCTCTGCATCTCCGCCCTGGCTCTGCCTTCGAAGCTGGGGCCAAGAGGCCCTTCGTCGGCCACGATGGGTGTCCATCTCCAAGTTCTCCGACGTCCTCCACCTTCATGTTTGGTGCTTTTCGGTCACTGGATTATTTCCTGCACGAGGCATGATGTCACCTCTTCTCCCCAACACGCTTACGGCGTTTTTGGGAGGGTTGCTGATCTCTGTCTACACGTTTTGGGGGACAACCTATGGCGTCTGTTCCCCAGAGATGCACTGGTGCTGGGCTGTGGGACCACATCTTCAGTGGGCACCGTGGCTGGGACTCCCCCCACGCCCCCAACACTGATGTCCTTGAAGGAAGGCAGCAAGCCACAGGCTGGGGGGGTTGGAGGCTGGTCACTTCCTAGACAGTAACACTGGGTGAACCTGCTGGGAGAGAAACCAAGTCTCACCTGGTTGTGCTTCCAAAAACACGCTGGAAGATCTTGTGGGTTTTTTTTTCTCATTGTATTTTGTTCTGAGCCAACGAAATACATGGATCATAGCACTGCGTGGGGTTCAGGCTCACTCCTTCGGACATTGTTGTCACACCACATCACGCTGCCACCAGAGCACCCCTGCGCCTCCATTACGCCCCCCTCTTTGTTCTCCAGCCCAACCTTTCCTGCTAGTGGCCTCATTTCTGGAGACCAATTAATAGGGCTTGTTTTCATTTTTTTCTGTTCCTTTATTTCGTTGCGTTATAGTCCATAGATGGTTGAAACCATCTGGCATTTGACCTTTGATTGATTTTAAGAGGTCGATCTTTTTAACAGCTGAGTAGTATTCCACGACGTACATATGCCATCTTCTTCATCCATGCACCTGTCCTGGACACTCAGGTTATTCCCAGAACTTGGCTGTTGTAACTAGTGCTGCAATAAATCAAGGAATCCATATAGCCCTTCAAGCTAGTGTTTTTGCCATCGTCAGGTAGACATCCA
The DNA here is from genome assembly GCA_004024945.1 of Uropsilus gracilis. Lineage (NCBI taxonomy): Eukaryota > Metazoa > Chordata > Mammalia > Eulipotyphla > Talpidae > Uropsilus > Uropsilus gracilis. Next base: position 20,143 of record PVHY01023025.1, on the reverse strand, counting down.
GGATCAATTGCTGGATCATATGGTAGATCAATTTGTAATATTTCAGGAAGCCGCATACTGCTTTCCACAGTGAGTGGACCCGTCTACGTTGCCTCAGACTCCTTAGGAGGGCACCTTTCCCCTCCCCACCCTCACCAACACTTGTTTCTGGTCTTTCTGACATGGGTCTCTCTCACAGATGTGCGGTGGTGGCTCATGGTGGTCTTCCTTAGCTGCTGCTAAGTGGTGATGAGCATTTCCTCATGTGCTGTTGACCATCTGTGTGTCTTCTTTGGAGAAGTCTATGTAGTTCTTTAGTCCTTTTTGATTGAGTTGTTTTCTTTTTGTGGAGTGGTATGAGTTGTTCCTAGATCTTGGACGTCAGCCTCTTGTTGGATGTCTGATGTGCACATATTTTCTCCCAGAATGGCAGCTTCTTATCTGGTTATAACTAGCGTGACCCCTCAGTGCTGCCTTGCGGTGTGAATTGGCAAGGCAGAACTTTCTGTGATGTTCCATCCTGCACCATCTCGGATGGCCGTGGGAGGCAGTGGGAAGCTGGATGGGGGAGATCATTTGTCTCCTAACTCTGCCATCCTGAGGGTGATGTTTTCATCCTGAAGGTGGTGAGAAGTCTGTGATATTTTCCAGAATCAGTTCCTGCCCCATACAGGAGGCACAGAAACAAAAAGAGAGTGAAGGGCAATTAGAGCTTTCCAAAGGCAATATGGTACCACTCCTATGGCTATGGCAGAGGTGGGCATGTATGTCTGTTATTACCCTTCAAGGCAACAATCCCAATTCTAGGACTCTGTTCCAAATGAAGGCATGCATAAATATCAAGTGACTCACAAGATTATTCACTGTGGCATTATTGATGACTCAAAAAATAAAAACGGAAAATAACTAAGTTTATCCATCCTTTCTTGATGATGGATTGGACTATTGAATATTCTGTAAAATAGCAGCATATGCACACTCACACATGCGCACACACACATTTGCCTGTATGTGCAAGGGAAACAAAAGACAGCCACCTTTTTGATAAATTTTTTTGTTTTTTTTGAGACTAGGTCTCGCTATTTTTGCCCGTGGAACCGCAGGCTTCGTTGCCCGGGGCACCACAGACTCAAGCAATCCCCACCCTCAGCTTCCCAGGTAGCTGGGATTACAGGCACGCGCCACCACACCCAGCGAATTTTTTTGGAACTAGGTCTCACTACAGGCCCCAGGCGGGACTCGAACCGCGATCCCTAAGCCCCGGCCGCTTCATAGGCTAACGCTTACAGGCATGAGCCACCGTGCCCGGCCTGATAAATTTTTTATTATATTATTTTTACTGTGATAACGACGGCTTTTATATTTATTTTTACTTTTATTTAATTTTTTTTTGAGACTAGGTCTAGCTATGTTGCCTGGGACAGTCCCAATTCTGCAGACTCAAGCAAACCCTGGTCTCAGCCTCCCAGCGCTTGAATTGCAGGTGCATGCCACCATGCCCGGCTTGGCTTTTACATTTTATATAAATTATGTTTTATATAATTTTATTATATATTTTACATAATTTTAACACAATTATAGAATTTATATAATTTTTACATATTATGTTTTATATAATATAGCTTTCATTATTTTACATAATTTGGGGGTATAGGGTCACCCCTCTTCAGAGCTGTTACCACACTGCACCCGCCACTGATTATCCTCCCCATCACACAACACTATCCATGGCCCCCTCCCTCTCTTCCTCCTGGGCCTCATATTTCCCCTCTGGTAGCTTCAATTCTGCAGGCAGGTTTTTAGGATTTGTTTTGGTTTAGATTTTCTCTTCCTTTGCTTTCTTTCTCTACATTCCACATATCAGTGAGATCATCTAGCTTCATCTTTTTCCCTCTGACTTATTTCACTAACTAAATCTCTTTCTCTTCCATTCATGTTGTCAAAAATGGCAAGATTTCGTCTTTTTTACAGCTGAGTAATATTCCACTGTCGATGGACACCGTGTCTCCTTTATCCACTCCTCCATCCTTGGGCACTCAGCTTGTTTTCATGATGTGGCTGTTGTAAACGGTGCTGCAGCGAACATAGGTGCACAGATAGCCCTTAGTATAAGGGATACATGAGGAAACACTTTGGAATTCAATTCTGAGGTTCCCTGTCCATGGGGCTGGGCAGGCAGAGAGAGGCCATCCTGTCCAGAAGAACTTTTTTTTTTTTTTTTGAGACTAGGTCTCGCTATTTTTGCCTGTGAACCACAGGCTCTCATTGCCCGGGGTACCACGGACTCAAGCAACCCCCAGCCTCAGCTTCCCAGGTGGCTGGGATGACAGGTGCGCGCCACCACGCCCAGCTATTTTTTTGGAACTAGGTCTCGTTACGGGCCCCAGGCGGGACTCGAACCGCGATCCCTAGCCCCGGCCGCTTCATAGGCTGAAGCTTACAGGCATGAGCCACCGTGCCCGGCCAGGAGAATGTTCTTATCTTCACTCACGGTATGTGGCGATGACTGGACTGCAGACTCTGTATGAGGATGTTTGGCATGTTGGCACTGGGGATGGTGAAACATCTGGGTCTGTGCTCTTTTCTTTTCTTTTCTTTTCTTTTCTTTTCTTTTCTTTTCTTTTCTTTTCTTTTCTTTTCTTTTCTCTTTTCTTTTCTTTTCTTTTCTTTTCTTTTCTTTTCAGACTAGGTCTTGCTATTTTTGCCTGTGGAACTACAGGCTCTCGTTGCCCGGGGTACCACAGACTCAAGCAACCCCCAGCCTCAGCTTCCCAGGTGGCTGGGATTACAGGCATGTGCCACCACTCCCAGCTATTTTTTTGGACTAGGTCTCGCTACGGGCCCCAGGCGGGACTCGAACCGCGATCCCCAGCCCCGGCCACTTCATAGGCTGAAGCTTACAGACACGAGCCACCGTGCCTGGCCCTGTGCTCTTTTCTCAGAGTGAAGCTGTGTGGAGGTGTCTGGCACGGCTCATTCTGGGGCTTGTCTCCTCTGGTGACTGAAGCATCCCGGAGATTCGGAAATGCACATCACTTGAAAGTGCGTTTTCTGTCCCCGAGAATCTGTCACGCAGTGTAACGAAGAGCCGTCTGGGCGATGACGGAGACCAGAGGCTCCGGATACTTAGCTTGAAACAAAGCAGAAACGTGAAATTCAGATAGAAGGAAGGGCGGACTTTTAAAAGAGAAACAGAACCCTGCCCCTGGCTTTCATTCTCACCTAGCAAAGGAAGGCCAACTCAGATCACCGCGGCCAGGCGTCCCACGGCACCTTGCCCTCTGCCCAGGGGAGCTCCGTCCACTCGGACATGGTCAGGGGTGTTTTCCGTCCCCCGAGGCTGGCCTGCATGCCTGGCATTTCAGTTCCCGAACAATAGGAGACCTCAAGCTCCTATCATTGTGCTGCCCATGTGCGTGACCGGCAGCCCCTGGAGTGGTGTGGAGTCACCTTCACGTCAAGAAGATTCTAGCAAGGCCGGGCACAGTGGCTCGTGTCTGTAAGCTTCAGCCTATGAAGCGGCCAGGGCTAGGGATCACGGTTCGAGTCCCGCCTGGGGCCTGTAGCGAGACCTAGTTCCAAAAAAATAGCTGGGCATGGTGGCGCGCACTTGTAATCTCATCTACCTGGGAAGCTGAGGCTGGGGATGGCGTGAGGACGTGGTACCCTGGGCAACGTGAGCCTGCGGTTCCACGGGCAAAAATAGTGAGACCTGGTCTCAAAAAAAAAAAAGAAGAAGATTCTAGCAGATCATACAAAACCCAGTCCAGCATCTGGACGCAGATGAGTTATGTGAACAGCATGAAAGCCGGATGATTTTGCTACTAGAGTGCAGCTGATCCTTCAACAAGGTGAGAGTTGGGATGCTGAGCCCCAAATCCACATAGGACTTTTGACCCCCCCACACCCCCCTTGCCTCCCTGATAACAGTTGATTAACATCTATCTTGGATGTGCTCTATAATAGACACTATATTCTTAGCCACAGAACAGTCAGTGTGATGAAGAAAATCATAAGGAAGAGAAGGTCTATTTATAGTGCTGGACCGAATTTACTGAAACTGTAGGTTTATGTTGTCTGTTTAGGAGAAAATTCATGTCCAAGGGGCCCTGAAAGCCACCTTCTGTGGCTCCGGGCTCAGCTGTACTTAGGAAGTGCTTAGGGAAGCTGGAGGAGAGCGGCTGTGAGGGCCAAGGGAAGGGACTTTCATTTTATTTATTTATTTATGTATTTATGTATTTATTTATTTATGTATTTATGTATTTGTTTATTTGTTTATTTATTTATTTATTTTTGAGACTAGGTCTCAATAATTTTACCAGTGGAACCACAGGCTCACGTTGCTGGGGGTACCATGGACTCAAGCAACCTCCAGCCTCAGCCTCCCAGGTAGCTGGGATGACAGGCACACACCACCACGCCCAGCTATTTTTCGGGACTAGGTCTCGCTATTTTTGCCCGTGGAACTGCAGGCTCACGTTGCCCGGGGTACCACGGACTCAAACAATCCCCAGCCTCAGCTGGGGTTACAGGTGTGCACCACCACATGCAGCTATGTTTTTGGAACTAGGTCTCCTATGTTGCCCTGGGCGGGACTCGAACCATGATCCCCAGTCCCAGCTGCATTCCATAGGCTGGTGCTTACAGTCACGTGCCAGGTTTGGAAGTGACTTTTAAACTGGGCCTGGAAACAGGAACGAGAGGGAGAGAAGAAGGCACACTTGGGGAAATCTGAGAAGTTGTACGCGGGACAGTTGTTCATGAGGGGTGATGTGGTTTATAAGAACAAGCACGCTTGGCCATCCATCCGGATGACCAAAACCCATCTCATACTAAGATGGTTTTCCTGCAGTTACAGCTCCCAGCTCCCCAACTCCTGGAACTCCCTTGGTGTTGAGGAAAAATGTGGCTTTTGTTATGTGAATGAGGGAACTTGTATAGCCTCCAGGATGGGGGCTGGTTGCCTAGAGAACCAACCACCTGATTAGAGAATTGGAAGTCCAGCCCCACTTGCCTCAGGGAGAGGAGAGGCCTGGCACTGAGTCTCCTGGCCATTGATCCTGAGTTTGGCCACTGGAATGAAACCTCCATAAAAATCCAAAATGCTTGGGGCCGGGCGCAGTGGCGCACGCCTTTAATCCCGGCCTAGGAAGGGAGGCCAAGACTAGGAATCGCTTGAGTCCACAGGTTCGAAACCCACCCAGGGCAACATAGCGAGACTTTGTCTCAAAAAAAAAAAAAAATAGCTGGGCGTGGTGGTGTGCGCCTGTAATCCCAGCTACCTGGGAGGCTGAGGCTGGGTATCACTTGAGTCCATGGTACCACGGGCAACATGAACCTGCGGTTCCATGGGCAACATAGTGAGACCTTGTCTCAAAAAATAAAAAAAATCCAAAATCCTGAGCGAGCGTCGGAGCACTTCTGGGCTGGTGAGCTCAGGGACGCAAGGGGAAACAGGGCGCTTTCAAGGCCAGGGCACAGCCACATGTTCCCCAAGCCGTGCCCTGGGCATCTCCTCCCTGGTTTGCCTGAACAACGTGCTCTGTCATGACTGGGTGATCTGCAGGTCGCAGTGAGTGGGTTCACTGCTCTGTGGCTGCTCCGGGGAATGAACCAAGCGGAGGAGGGTCCCAGGAGCCTCTGGTTGCTGGTCTGTCGGTCAGAAGCACAGGTGACAAGTCCAAGCGGGTGACTGCAAGCACCTCCAATCTGCAGACACGTGGGCAGAAGCAAGGCCCCGTGTGGGCTGGCCAGCGGCCTTGCAAGTGGACGTGGGCCCAGGGAGCTGGCCCCTTAGCTGGTGGCGTCTGACACTGTCTCCAGGTGGACAGTCCAACTGTCCAGGTGGACAGTCATGTTCGGTGTGGGGCAGCCTCCGAACACTGGCCCAGGCTCCTTTCAGCAGCCTAAGGTACTCCACGCAGGTGGGGAGCTAGTGGCAGGTAAGGAGATGAGAAAAATAAGCTGGAGTTTTGCTTTATTTTTGTTTGTTTTTGGTTTTTTTTGAGACTAGGTCTCGCTTTTTTCACCTGTGGAACCGCAGGCTCTCGTTGCCCGGGGTACCACAGACTCCAGCCATCCCCAGCCTCAGCCTCCCAGGTAGCTGGGATGACAGGCGCGCGCCACCACGCCCAGCTATTTTTTTGGAACTAGGTCTCGCCACGTAGCCCCGAACGGGACTCGAACCGCAACCCTGGTCCCCGCCACAACTTCTTAGGCTGCCACTTACAGGCATGTGCCACCGTACCCGGCCTGAGTGCTCTGTATCCTATCGAACATCTCACCACCACCCCATGAGCTGTTCTATTTCCATTTCTGTTTTGTGGGCAGGGAAACTGAGGCAGAAGGAGGTAAGCTCCTGCTGTTCCCGGGTATGGATGCTGGGTTTGAATCCAGGCTGCCTTTGGAGCCCGAGGGAGAGTGCTCCCAACTCCGCTGCCAGCAGTGCTCAGCTGGGCTGTCTTCTGAGACAACGGGGTGAATGAGAAAGCCGCCTGCTTGAGAGCCGGGCCAGGGACTGCCGAGTCCTGGTAGTGCCCTGGCCGCTCTGATGGCCGAGGGGATGCCCAGGGTCTTGGAAGACCGGGCACACCTTCCCAGTGCCCACCTGGGGCAGGCGGGCGCCTGAGGTCATTTTCCCGACTATATTCTCATCCCTGACGCTGACGCTCTCAAAATGGGATGTGGCAAAATCTTAATGCTCCCAGACAGCTGCCCGTCAGCTCGTGGTCTTACGGCTGCGGGAGAGCAGGGACTCTGGAGACAGAGGGCCGGACTTTGTCACCTGACCGTGGGCAGGGACCTGCTGGCTGTGAGCGTCCGGGGGCTCCGGCCACTCGCTGATGAAACTCGCAGGGGAACAGCGCGAGAACGAAGAGCCGCCAGCGTGGAGTGTTCGTGGGGTGTCCTCGGTCCTGCAAAAGCCGGGCTGTGTGGTCCACGACTCCCCGTGCGGCTCCGCCAGTTCACAGCGTGTTAGCCGGGGGAACAAACTGTGCCGGGGACGGAATCCAGGCGGGGCGGTCACCCGCAGAGGAGCTCGGGCTTGGAAAGCCGGAGGCCCGCCTGTGCTGGGCGTATGGAGGTGTGTGTGCACGCGTGCGTGTTCATGTACATGTTGAGGTGTGTATGCATGTGTATGCACATGCACATAGATGTGTGCTGCGGGCACACCCGTGTGCACACACATGTGTGTCGAAAGTGTCCTGCTGGGCATGTGCATACATGTATCGTGTCCATACGTGCATATGTGCATGCATGTATTGTGTGTTGAGGCGTGTGCTACATCTCCTCCCCCACGGCGGGTGCTTCTGAGCTGTGCGCTCACCCTGACAAGGCTTTGGATGTCCGGCGTGTCCCTTCCTTGGCCACCACTCCCCGGCTGGGGTGCCCCGGCCCTGCCCGGCAGACAGGCCTCTGGGATCCGTGCTCACCCGGCCCCGGCAGCGCTCGTCCTGCTGCTGGCGGCTCCCGTTCACGGCAGCCGAGGAGCCTGTTCGCCCCCCGGCCTGACAGCAGACGCTGGCTTCCTTCCCAGCCAAGCCGCCTCCCCTTCCCTGCCAGCTCGCAGGCTTCCTCCAGTCGCTTCCGGGTCCGGCTGCCATTTTCCACCCGCCCCTGCCGGCCGCCTTCCTCCCCTCCTCTTCCTCCTTCCCCTTCCTCTTCACCTCACGGCCCAGCCTCATCGTTTCTGTTTCTTTCTGCCTGGTTCCTGCTCGTGGTACGTTCCGGCCCCGGGCAGGCCCTGGGGAGTCGCCCGCCCTCTGCTGAAACGCTCTGGCCGGCCAAAGGATGAGGACTGAAGGGATGAGGGACACGCTGTGCCAGTCATCCGGATGCAACCGGGGTGCGCTGGGTGGACAGAGATGGCCTGGCATCCGGGCGAGCCTGGGCTCTCAGCTCCCCTCCGGCAGGTGATCTGATGATGGGGGGTGGGGGTCGGAAGACGGGGGTGTCGGCGAGAAAGCCTATTTGGAAGCTGCAAGGGTCGATCTTCCGTCCGACCCCAGAGGACTCCAAAGTGACCGGCTAGTTGTTGCAGGCGCTCGGTCAGCCCGTCAGCCAGCACCAGGCTCTGTGGGCCAAACACCCCGGCCCCATGGTAGGACGCACTGCCGCCCCACTGGGGGGACGGCCCGGGGTGGTGAGATGTCTGCATCTGGGACAGAAGCAGAGTTCGCTGACTTGTTAAAGAGGGAGAGTCCCAGCCTCCAGAGGTCTCTGTCTCTAGCGTGTCCTGTTGTGCCCAATGCCCGGCCTGAGCTGAGAGCTGCCCCGGCCCCAGACCTTAGCCACACGGGACAACTACTCTGTGCGGCAGTCACGCTCGCTGCTGAACCCTGCCCGTTAGCCGGGAGCCTTGTTACCCCCCCTTTTAGAAACGAGGAGACAAGGGCCGGGCATGGTGGCTTGTGCCTGTAAGCTTCAGCCTATGAAGCGGCCGGGGCTAGGGATCGCAGTTCGAGTCCCGCCTGGGGCCTGTAGTGAGACCTAGTTCCAAAAAAATAGTTGGGCGTGGTGGCGCGCGCCTGTCATCCCAGCTAGCTGGGAAGCTGAGGCTGGGGGTAGCTTGAGTCTGTGGTACCCCGGGCAACGAGAGCCTGCGGTTCCACAGGCAAAAATAACAAGACCTAGTCTCAAAAAAAAAAAAAAAAGAAGTTTAATAGGCTGGGCACGGTGGCGTGTGCCTGAAAGCAGCAGCTTAGGAAGCCGTGGCAGAGACGGGGTTCGAGTCCTGCTCGGGGTAATGTAATGAGACCTAGTCCCAAAAAAATAGCTGAGTGTGGTGGTGCACGCCTGTCATCCCAGCTGCCTGGAAAGCTGAGACTGGGGATGGCTTGAGTCTGTGGTACCCCGGGCAACGAGAGCCTGCGGTTCCACAGGCAAAAATAACAAGACCTAGTCTCAAAAAAAAAAAAAAAAAAAAAATAGAAATGAGGAGACGGAGCTGGAGTCTGAACCCAGCTCTCTCCGGTGCCCGAGCCCGCGGCCCACACCGCAAGCTAGGCCACCTCTTGCTACAGAGCCTTCTGCGGCTCCTCCGGCTCCCAAGCCTGGCCCTGCCTCCTTTCTCGGTGCCGTCCCAAGGAGGTCAGCCCCCCCCAACTCAAACCCGGAGGGTATGTTAGGGCCCCTTATCCCTGCCCCCCGCCCCCTGCAGGAACTCAGCAGCTTCTGCTTGTCAGATGCTCCTGTTCCCTCTCAAGCCCAGAGCCAGGACGGGTCCTTGGGCTGCGTACGCCCAGCCATGAGACCAGAGCCAGGACGCTGGGGAAGGGGCTGAGGGGAGAATGTCCTTCTGCTGTTCAGAGGGCGTCTGCCCCCAGGTCGGCCCCACGCTGGCGAAGTGACAAGGACAGCGTGCAGGGAGGAGCCAGCCCTAGCCGGCGCCTCCTGTCGCAGGTGTGTGGGGCTCAGGCACAGCCTGGGTGCTGGACGGTGTCTGAAACAACAGGGACCCACAGCGGGCAGTGTCCATCGTCACATGCGCGTTTGGGCCACGGGCAGTCTGCGCAGACCCCGTCATCCTCCTCCGACGACGAGGAGTGTTTTTCTAGGAATTTCTGCCGGCGGCCCTGGGGACTCTGTGTGTGGCACCTGCAGGAGACCTTAAAATTCAGGCCGCGATCAAATTCCAGGCTAAGGCCCCAGATGCTGCCGGTGAGCTGGAGAGGCAGCCCGGTCACGGGAGTCTGTTTGCAGAGAGACCAGAATTGGGGTGCACTCGCTGCCTTTTTAGGCAAACCCGTGGTTTAAAGCTATGGCCAGGGGGACTGAAATCCAAGACTCAGACATCGTCCGCTGGGAGCCCCTGGCCTCAGAGTCTCCTGGACGGGGCTGGTAGGATCTGGTCCCCTGAGGGTTTTCCTACTGCTGTACAAACAGAACCTATAGCTCTCACACACAGTGGGACCATTCGCTCTCACACACAGTGGCATCATTCGCTCTCACACACAGTGGCATCATTCGCTCTCACACACAGTGGGACCCTAAGCTTTCACACACATTGGGACCATTCGCTCTCACACACAGTGGGACCATTCGCTCTCACACACAGTGGCATTATTTGCTCTCACACACAGTGGGACCTTTAGCTCTCACACACAGTGGGACCTTTAGCTCTCACACACAGTGAGACCATTAGCTTTTACACACAGTGGGACCATTAGCTTTCACACACAGTGGGACCTTTAGCTCTCACACACAGTGGGACCTTTAGCTCTCACACACAGTGGGACCATTAGCTTTTACACACAGTGGGACCTTTAGCTCTCACACACAGTGGGACCATTAGCTTTTACACACAGTGGGACCTTTAGCTTTCCTCTCTCCACCTTTGGTGACTCCTTTTTCAGAGGTGAGCACTGGGCAGATTGAAACAAGTATTTTCACCTTTCTCTGAATTATTAACTTGAACATCCTCGAGGGAAGGAATCAAGATGGCGCACCCACGAGTGAGACTGTAAAAGGTTTCTTATGGCCGGTGTGGTCACTAGTGCTTTGGGCAAATTCCTTAGCCCTGTTGAGCCCCAGTCTTTGCGTCTACAGAATGGGGATGATGGAAGAATGAGCTCACCAGACTGTTGTGTGAATTCAGATGAGATGATGAACAAAGTCGCATGTTGCTGTCTGTAGTGTTATACGATAACAACATGCTACCTGTATGTTATATGTATGTAGTGTTGTATGTCATTAACATAGCAAACAATAAGCTCCTAGCTGGTTCCGGGCCCATCAGCACTGAGTGCAGGGCAGGATGAAGGTGGAAACTGTGTTTTGATGTTGTGGTTTTTTTCTTTGTTTGTTTTGTTTTTCTTAGAGACTAGGACTTGCTATGTTGTGCAGGGTAGTCCTGAACCCATGGATTCAAGCAATCCCCAGACTCAGCCTCCCAGGTAGCTGGGATTACAGGTGCGCGCCACCACGCCCAGCTATTTTTTTGGAACTAGGTCTCACTACGGGCCCCAGGCGGGACTCGAACTGCGATCCCTAGCCCCGGCTGCTTCATACAGGCACGTGCCACCGTGCCCGCCCGCACCCTGCTATTTTTTTAGAGACTACGTTGCCTAGCGTAGTCTCCAACCTGCAGACTAAGCTATCCCTGGCCTCAGCCTCCCAGCGCTAGGATTACAGGCACATGCCACTGTGCCTGGCCACTGACATCCCGTTTTGTTCACTGCTCCCTCTTGGGGGAGTGAGAGGTTTACTCTTGGGTGTGGGGAGCTTACTCTGGGGTTGCTGCTGCCCCACGGGCCACAGCACAGCAGCAGGCTAGGCCACCCTGAGGTCAGCAGGCAGGCGCCGAGGTGTGGACACTGGGAGATGAGTTAGAGGAGCTGGTTGCTAGTGAGGGCCTCGGCCCCCAGGGACAAGCTGAGGGGAACAGGTGAGCACTGCTTTGTGGGCGCATGGGTGAGTCAGGCTGGGCTGTCGGGGTGGTCTTTAAAGTGAATGTAAGCCAGGCACAGTGGGCATGCCTGTAAGCGGCAGCCTAAGAAGCCGTGGATGGAGCCAGGGATCGCGGTTCGAGTCCCGCTCGGGGCAACACAACGAGACCTAGTCCCCCCCCCAAAACAGCTGGGTGTGGCGGCGCGTACTTGTAATCCCAGCTACCTGGGAAGCTGAGGCTGGGGATCGCTTGAGTCCGTGGTACCCCGGGCAACGTGAGCCTGTGGTTCCACAGATAAAAATGCAAGACCTGGTCTCCAAAAAAAGGTAAAATAAAATAAAGTGAATGTAGTGAAACACATACAACTTAAGAGTTCCTACTTGAGCCATCTTTAAGTGCTATCACCGCGGTATTAAGTACACCCCAGCATTACCCAGCCAGCATCACTCTCCATTTCTAGACCTTTTTCATCTTCCCAACAGAAACTCTGTCCCATGAACCAAACTCATTCTCTTCTCCACGGGCCCTGGTAACCGCTCTTGTTTTCTGTTTCTTTGCTTTCTCCTGGCAGATCAGCTCAGTGGACTCACAGTGTTTGTCTTTTTTTTTTTTTTTTTTTGAGACTAGGTCTCGCTATTTCTGCCCGTGGAACCGCAGGCTCTTGTTGCCTGGAGTACCATGGACTAAAGCAATCCCCAGCCTCAGCTTCCCAGGTAGCTGGGATGACAGGCGCGCACCACCACGCCCAGCTATTTTTTTGGAACTAGGTCTTGCTACGGGCCCCAGGCGGGACTCGAACCAGGATCCTTCCGTGACTTCCTAGGCTGCCACCTACAGGCATGCGCCACCATGCCCCGCCTATATTTGTATCTTGTTCATCCATTTCTCTGTCTGGAAACACTGTGACTACTGCCGCTTAGAACACTGCTGTAAACACATACACATAATATACGCCAGGATGTTTGAGTCCCGGCTTTTAAATCTTTGGGGTCTGCCCCCAGGAGTAGAATGGCCGGATCATGTGGTGACTCTATGCCACTGCGTTTGGCGCGATTCTGTTAATTTTTTTGAGAAACCCTCCTGTTGTTCTCCATCGCGGTGGCACCAGTTTATATTCCCACCCACAGTGCACACGTGTTCTAATTTCTCTGCTCCTCATGACACCTATTTTCTGGCTTTTGACAGCCCCCCTCCCACACTGGTGTCTCTTGAAGGGGATGGCTTCAAAGGGGTCACGGAAGGGTCAGCCTTTGAACAGGCGCAGGCGCAACTCTCCGCCTGGCACCGGGCGAAGTCTCCTGAGGGCTCCTCCACGAGGAGCTGGTGCCCTGCGGGGCTGAGCGACATCAGTTCCAAATTCCTAGCTCCCTGTGAAGCCGGCCCTCCTCCTTGGTGGCGTGCTTGGCCGTGGGATTTGATGGTACCACGATGTCCGTCTGGCGCCAAAGATGGCCGCTCCAGTTGACGTGGTGCATCCAGCAGCAAGGTCACCTGTTAACATGGAGACGAGTAACCTCTACACTGGGGTGGGCTCAGAGGCTTGTGAGAAACACCCAGATGGGGCATCTTTGCAGACGATGTTCCTCATCTGAAGAGGTGGTCCCGGCACGCGTGTTTTGGGAGAGGCAGAAAGAAGCTCTGTACCTGAGGCTGCTCAGGCAGGGAGGCCAGACCTCTGGAGGGGAAGGGACAGTGGTGCATGGCTGAGGCCAGCTCTTCTGTCCCCCGTTGGTGACACAAGAGGAGCAACGCCCTCCATCGTGTCCTAAGCCCTGTGGCTTGTCATTGAAACTTCTGCCTGGTTCCTGTCCATTCCAGAACCTCCTCGGGGCCTCCCCCTGCAGCCCTCTTCTTCCCCTCTGTCCCGAGGACACCCACACAGGGCTGGCCTGCTGCCTCCTACTTCTCTGGGCATTAATGACCCCTATTTCTCCCCCCTGGGCCTTGACGGGCTGATGCATCCTTGTCCAGGTAGCCAGCACCTTTAGGCCCAGGCACTAACTGGACTTTATTAATTATTATTATTATTATTATTTTTTTTTTTTGAGACTAGGTCTCGCTATTTTTGCCTATGGAACTGCAGGCTCTCATTGTCCGGGGTACCACAGACTCAAGCCAGCCCCAGCCTCAGCTTCCCAGGTAGCTGGGATTACAGGCACCATGCCCAGCTGTTATTTAGGAAGTAGGTCTCGCTACGGGCCCCAGGCGGAACTCGAACCACAATCCCTAGCCCCAGCTGCTTCATAGGCTGAAGCTTACAGGCACAAGCCACCGTGCCCGGCCTGCTAACTGGACTTTAGAGAACAAAATCAGCCTCAGCAAGCGTGCTCTTCCCACCCGGGCCAGCACACCCTCTGTTGGATGTGCAGGTGTGCAGAGGTGAGGGGCTTCCGTTTGCTTTGTGATCCGGGCACAACTGTGGAGGCTGAGGGGAGAGGGCAGCTGACATGTGGGGGTGCTCTAGGAGATGACAGTACAGGGGCCAGTGGAGGCCTGAGGAGCAGGGAGCAGGTGGAGGATAACGGCCTGCAAGGAAAGTGACCACGACTTCAGTCTGGGCATCTGTTTCATTCAGAGGGAAGTCGCTCCACTTGGGATGAATACTCTGTAGCAATGTTCCCCAAGGCTGCCAGCGAGGCTTGTGAGAAACACCCAAAGATGGGGCATCTTTGCAGACGATGTTGGACATATTCTAAGAGTTCATTCTTGTTGCTGTTGTTGTTGAGACAAGGTCTCGCTAGGTTGCTGGGGTAGTCCGATCCCATGGACTCAAATGATCCCCAGCCTCAGCCTCCCAGTAGCTGGGGTTACAGGCATCCGCCACCGCACCCAGCTGCTTTTTCAAGACCAGGTCTCGCTGTGTTGCCCGGGGTAGTCTTGAACCTGTGAACTCAGGTGATCCTGGGTTTCTTGCCTCCCAGTGCTTGGATTACAGGCACACGCCACCACGCCTGGCTAAGAATTCATGCACTGTCTCCATGTTCACGGTGGTGGGTTTTAAGAAAGGATGACTGTGTGGGCTTCTGGCTTTCCTCGGGGAGCCCAGTACACGTTGGGCCTCCCTGACAGTGACAGACTTAGCGAACATTCCATCTTCTGGGAGGAGAGAAACACCCATGTTCTTGACCGCGCATTCCTTGTCTTATTCCACGACGTGTCCCGGTCGGTAACACTACACTCAGTGTAGAAAACTAGGGCCAGGTACGGTGGTGCATGCCTGTAGGTGGCAGTCTAGGAAGCCACGGCCGGGGCCAGGGATCACGGTTTGAGTCCCACCGGGGGCGCGTAGCAAGACCTAGTCCCAAAAAAATAGCTGGGCGTGGTGGCACGTGCCTGTCATCCCAGCTACCTGGGAAGCTGAGGCTGGGGATTGCTTGAGTCTGTGGTACCCCGGGCAACGAGAGCCTGCGGTTCCACAGGCGAAAATAGCGAGACCTGGTCTCAAAAAAAAAACAAAAAAAGAAAAAGAAAAGAAAATGTGACCTAATGGTTCCGTAGGGCCTAGCAGCAATTTCTAGAAGTGATGCCTTGACTTGGGGGTGGGGGCTAGGGGTCTGTCTAGGATGGGGGGAGGGGTGGCTCAGGTAAATGGGCTGTGGATGTTAGGTTAGGTCATTCACCGCCAACCTCTCAAATCGCAAGCGCGCTTTTCGCCAGACCATGAGGTTATCATGGGGACATGACAGGATCCGAGCAGCTTAGGAGAAGGCCGAGCTGGCCTGTCCAGTCATGGGCCATGAGCCCCTGTGCTCCGAGGCTCAGTCAGGAGGGGGCCTGGGAGGCAGCTGTATGGGGGGGGTGCCTGTCAGCTGGGCGGCCAGGGGTTGCCTGTGTGTTATGTCTGGGTTCAAAGTCTCTTTGTGGGTTCTGCGTAAGACTTGGCAAGTCTGTCTTCATCTCATTGCGGTTGCGTTGGCCGTCAGCGCCGTGTGAGAGGCGGGGGACAGACGCATGCCTGCTCCAGTGCATGCAGCCCTTTTGCAGCCTTCACCACATCTCCTGACCGGGAAGACTGTGCATGAACATGCTTTGCAGATCTGGAAGGAAGCTGAAGCGTAGGGAGCTGGCACGGAGAGTCTCTGAGACACGTAACCAGGGGAGCTGCTCCAGGAAAGGGGGCAAAGTCCTTTCCTTGGGTGACAAAAGGAATTAGGCAGAAAATGGGGAAAAGACCTGTCTCACTTATCCCCATGTGGCCAGAAAGGCAAGTTCCAAGGTGCCAAGGGCAGGTTTTCAGCAGGAGACTGCCATGCCAGTTTCTTTCCTGGCAACGTATGCAGAGTGCCAAGCTGGGCATGGTGGTGCACACCTGTAATCCAAGCGCTGGGAGGCAAGAGGCCAGGGATCACTTGAGTCCGCGGGTTTGAGACTACCCTGGGCAACATAGCGAGACCTGGTCTCGAAAAAGCAGCCGGGTGCAGTGACGGGCACCTGTAATCCCAGCTACCTGGGAGGCTGAGGCTGGGGATCGCTTGAGTCTTAGTACCCCGGGCAACGGAGCCTGCGGTTCCACAGGCAAAAATAGCGAGACCTAGTCTCAAAAAAATAGCTGGGTGCAGTGGTGGGTACCTGTAATCCCAGCTACCTGGGAGGCTGAGGCTGGGGATTGCTTGAATCCATGGGCTTGGGACTACCCTGGGCAACACAGTGAGACCTAGTCTCAAAAAAATTAGATTAGATTAGATAGATAGATAGATAGATAGATAGATAGATAGATAGATAGATAGATAGATAGATAGATAGATAGATAGATAGCAGATTATCCCACAGGTGGCTAAGTCAATGCCCCGCTTCCCACTGGATATTGGAGGCTGGGGGGAGGAAGGAACTGCAGACAGCAAGATGGTGGATGGGAGAAAGTGCAGGGCTCCTGAAGGGCCCCCCAACCTTTTCTCCACGCGGAACAGAGAGAACAAGGTTATCTACGTTGCCGCTGGGCAGCTGCTGGCAGGAGATGGGAGCAGCTGGGAAGCTCCAAGCCCTCCTGGCCCTGTCCAGCCACCCAGGCACCAAGGGGCTGTGTTTGCTGTGACCATGGACAGTCATGACACATGACCAGGGACATAATGGAGGTCATGGACCCATGGGAATCTGGTACACGTGATGGACCCTCATCCCAGAAAGACCACACCGGCAGCGGGGCACACAGGATTGTCTTTTTTTATTTTGAGATTAGGTCTCCTATGTTGCCTGAGGTAGTCCCGACCCCATGGACTCAAGCGATCCCCAGCCTCAGCCTCCCAGGTAGGCTAGGATTACAGATGGCGCGCCACCACGCCCAGCTGCTTTTTTGAGACCAGGGCTCGCTATGTTGCCCAGGGTAGTCTCGAGCCCGTGAACTCAAGTGATCCCTGGCCCTTTGCCTCCCAGTGCTTGGATTACAGGCACACACCACCATGCCGGGTAACACCTAGAATTTTCAAGGCATTCACCAAAATGCTCACGTCTACTTCTGGGTCTCAGGGTAAGGACTCTTTGGGAGCCGGTCGTTGAAGAGCACTGCTGAAGAAATTGAAGAAACGTCATAGAGGTCCACTTTAGCCTCTGAGATAAAAATTCTATCTAAAGAAGGAGCGAATTTCAGACTTTCAAAAGCCTTTTCTATAAAACTCAGGTTTTAGAAATGGTTCAAAATCTGGGAACATCAAGCAGAAAATATCTAGGCCAAGTATTTGGATCCAAACAACTGAGCCAGTCGCAATGGCTGAACAGATTACTAAGCACCCTGGTGGACTCTTTTGAAGAGTATTGTTAATGGAGTCGGGGAAGTGACAGATGTTTGAGTTTTGCATCCCTCTCCTCCAGGCACCTTCCAAAGGGAACATTCTCAGATTGCCTCCATATGCGTTGGAGAGCTGGAACAACATGGTCTGCAGTTGCAAGGACTCCCAGGGTTGATGGGGCCGCTGGGGTGCTATTGTCCTGGGAACCAGGGCACCATTCATGATGGTTGTTGTGCTCGCAACACAACACCGTTGAAGGAACAGGGTTGTGGAGCGGGAGGCTGCTGAAGAGCAAGATCCTGGCTTTTTTATTGCCAGAATAATCATGCACCGTCAATCACGTGGGTAGGAGAATGAAGAGGAAAGGGCGGGTGGAACTGAAAAAATATGCTGATGTCATCTAGGGCTTCAGGGGGGGATGAGTCTGCCGACCAGGTATCCGCGCAGTCATGTGGCCGTGTAATCACAACCATATCCCAACTCCTCCTGGTTCCAATCTTTTCTTTTTTTTTGAGACTAGGTCTCGCTCTTTTTGCCTGTGGAACCACAGGCTCATGTTGCCCAGGGTACCACAGACTCAAGCACTCCCCAGCCTCAGCTTTCCAGGTAGCTGGGATTACAGGCGCGCGCCACCATGCCCAGCTATTTTTTTGGAACTAGGTCTCATTACGGGCCCCAGGCGGGACTCAAACCGCGATCCCTAGCCCTGGCCGCTTCATAGGCTGAAGCTTACAGGCACAAGCCACGGTGCCCGGCCTGGTTCCAATCTTAACCAGGCACTCCGATGCTCAGGGCAAAAGTTATGCATTGATTAACTGCCAGCCCAAGCGTTCCCTGTCATACCCAGGGATCAAGCATCCTGCTCTTGTTTAACTCATAAGGAGCCTTGTAGGGTTGGAATATTACATTCTTTTAGGTCCCATAACTCATGGGTCTGTTCCAACGTTTTTACTGGGATGCCCAACTGCACGTAACCAAGATGGCGGCCAAGCAGGCCATGTAATGGGAAGCACGGCGCCCATTCACAATGCGTGCATGAAGGAGGGTTCGGCTCCACTCGCACCCATGATCCCCCCTCCCTGCACCTAGAATGTGAGCAGGACCGGTTCTGAAAACGAGACCTGCAGAGTTCAACACCTCGCCAGTGATTTCCGAGCAACACACAAACCAGATCTCAAAAGACCGGGTTGGTGCGTCAGTGTTACCTTGAGGAATGAAAGGCTGACTTCTGTTCTCTGAATCTCAGGTCTCCCATTAAGTACGTTAAAGTTGCCTCTTTGCAAAAGAAAGCCTGGAGGGAAATTCTACCAGTGTCATGCTCTGGAGAGTTAATATGCATTTCAACAGTTTTAGAACAGATTATTTACCAACGGGAACAGGATGCCTTGGCACGGATGCCTTTGAGAGAGCTGTTCTACGCCACTAGTTGATTCCTGATTTCAAAATCGTTTCTACGCACTCCTAGTTCTGGCGGGTTTTCCCACATTCTTCCCTCTACTGGTGAAATGAAAGCATTGATAGGTAGGTGAGATTAGGTTGCCCTCTGGTGTCTGCCAACCCCAAAGAAAGAACTAGAAGGAAGTTAGAAGATACTCAAAGCAAGAGGAGGGAGATGGAGAGGGGAAGGGGGGGAGGGAGGGAAGTAGAGATGGAGCTGGCACGCTAGGCCATTGGACCTTCCTATTGGTGAATGGCGGGACTTCAACTCCCAACCTGACTGAAGGGGAGTGTGAACCCTCCAGGGCTATTTGCTGAATAAATCTGGATGGTCTGAGAGCTGTGACAGGAAGGGTTGGGTCATGGAGGCACAGGACTTGGCCATTGTCTCTGGGGACCTGATGTGAAAGGGAACTGGGCGACGGCCAGTCCTGGTCTCAGCTGTCCTGCTGCCACCATAAGGGGATTTTCAGGACTTGGGCTGTGTAGGAAAACCTTCTGCTTGGGAAAGCTCCTAGTCATTAGGGCAGGATTAAAGGTGCAGGGGCATGGAAGCGAGTCACCTGAGTCGCTGGTTGCTCACCATAAGGGCGTCTTGGCACTCACTTTTCAGCAGGAGCTATTTTGGACGCCCAGGAGCCTCCTGAGAATACTGAGTCTATCAGAAGGGCAGGAGAGGGCAGGTTGGAAGGAGGAGGAGGTGGATGAGAAGAAAGAAAGCAAGGGGGATGGGGAAGAGAAAGGGGAGGGGGAGGGGGGAGGCAGCTCTTTCCCTCCAGCTACTTTAACCAGCCTTGCAGAGCCCTCCGAGGACCCGTTTTCCTTGAGATTCCCCTCGCTTTAGGGATCTCCACCAATAATCCCAGATGGGGGCAGGGCCTCACTGCTTGGCCCTTAAGTCAGGCCTGGGCACAAAGGCCTTGGTGTGGTGGTGGTATGGGGGCAGCCCCCAGCCCCCGGAACCCCTCCTTACCCACACTCTACCCTTGCATGTTGTCAGGCCATGCCCACTCCGGCCGTGTTGCCAGAGCTCAAGAGTAGGGTGTGGTCTGCTTGGCCAGGCTCTCAATCCTGAGTCATTTGGGGGGTGGGGGGTGGGGGTGTGTGTCCTCTCATTGACTTTTGATGACCAAGGACTGGGTCCTGTTTCTCTCCACAAACTGTCAGATCAGTGGACTGATGCTGGCCCCCTTAGGGAGGCAGGCAGTGCAGGCCTGATTCACCGAGGAAAGCCCACCGGTGCACAGTGTGGACGGTGGTGTGGAGCCGGGGCGTCCCAGCTGTGATCAAGACTAGAGGAGCTACTGGAGCTGCAGAAGGGACCTTGCAGCACAGAGCCCCATGGGTGCATCTGGCAAGAGAGGCCGGAAAGGAGACAAAGGAGGGAAGGGAAGCTGGGGGGAGGGAAACAGCTCAGGTGCAAATCCCTTTAGCAGAGTCTCCTGGAATATCCAAATCCTACTTCACAGGACAGTGAACCGGGACTTCTGACTCCTGAGTGAGAGAGGGGTAACTGCCTCCTCGCTCTCTACATTCAAGCCACATCGCTGGAGGGATGAAATACTGAGGCTGATTTCTGTTAATTAGTTTTCCAAGGGAAGGGAGGGCGTGGCTG
>PVHY01023024.1:0-21577 GCA_004024945.1 Uropsilus gracilis | reverse complement strand
AGTTCTTCTGTTGTTCCTCTTATGCCTTGCATCTCCTGCAGTTTCTTATTTAGGGTTTCGATTTCGTTTTTCTGTTCGTTGATGGTATTGTTCATTTTGCTGCATTCTTTTTTATATTTTTCTACTACTTCTCTTAAAGAGCTTCTCTTTTTTTTTTGCTTTCCCTTTGTTCCCCCTCCTCCTTGGCCTCTTTGAGTGCTTTTATCACGTTGATTCTGAATTCTTTGTCTGACATATGGAGCATTTCTTCGATGTCATCCATGTTGGTTTTTTCAAATTGTTTATCCTTAGGTGGTGAGTTATTTTTCTTAGGGCTTGCTTGAGTGTTTGTCTTCTTCCTTTTTCCTGTGTTTTCCTTTCGGATCTGCTCTACATATTGGGTGACTACTGCTCTAGTAGTAGGCATGTTGAAGCCTATATAGTTGTATTTAATGCTGCCTATGTGCTTTTGGTTGTGAATGTCCTTGTTTTCTGAACGGTGCCGGCGCTTTTGGGTTTTGGGGTGGGCGCTGTTACACTCCAGGTGAATTCCTTCCACACCCCCTTTAGCAACTCATTCTGAGCTAAAGTTAGGCTGAATAGCCAGGGTCCACAGAGATGCAAATGGCCGGTCTGCCTGCCTCCCAGGCTGTTTCCGGGACAACTGGAAGACGCCACAGGCTGCTCTGGTAGGGTAGCCTACCTGTCCTGCATGGTCTCCTCCCCCTGGTGCTGGTGGGCTCGCTGCTCCTCTCAGCAGGGTCGGAGTCCCCTTTGCAGGTGACTCTTTTGTCCGCGAGAGCCTTAGTCCGCTATATTGTGGGTTCTTTGCCATCTGCAGCTACCTTACTCTAACTCTAAAGCCAGACCTTCCAAAGTCAGACCAAATTTACTAAGTGAACAAGCTATTTATTACTAAACAAAGTAATTACGTAAATATGTACTGCAAAATCAACATGAAAATCCCTGTTACCCCACCATTGTCCAAAACTGCCCTAAAGTTTCTTATCACCTCACCACATGTCCAATTAATCTGAGTTCAGCAGCACACATTCCAAATGCGGGGCATCCTTCTTTTCCTCCGTTGATGTGTTCAGCTTCTTCCAAGCACATGGTCAAAGACCTGATATGTGCTCCTTCATCTTCCTTACCCTAGGCAATAAAGAAACTTCAAGATGCAGGAAACTACATCTTAGTAGATTCATCATAGGCCTCCTCATGGCCTCTCCAAAAGCATTTGAGTCAAACTCACTAAGACAAGCTCCAACAGGGAATTCAGATTCCTTAGCACACACACACTGGTTTATCCATGCTAAAGCCATGAGTTTACCAGCCTGGTGGTAAGGCCATGGGCCTCAGGCTACGTCAGCCATGAGGCAGCTTATATCCTCCTCCTTCCAAAATGGGTAATGTTTCTTCTTGCCAAATTTCTGGCAATTGTCTTGTCAATCATGTCACATTATTACAAAAACCCTATTTTCCTTTCTTCTCCCTGCTTCTTCTATCTTTCTGAAAGGAAATTCTGATGAAGGGTACCACCATACCTTATCAGGTCTTCCTTGAAGTTTACAATTCCAAAGCAACAGTGAAGTAACTCAATTTTAATTTCTTTTTTATCTTTATCAGTGTATGGATCAGCTTTGCTAATGGGGGTACTCATAGGGGTGCTCTCTAACAGAGGGTATTTTAAATTAGTGGGTTGGTCCAATAATCTTGAAGTTATATTTAACTGAATTCTAGTCTAGGGAAGCTGCCCCAAACTGTCATGGTAAATGTCCTCCTTCAGAACTAGTAGATGATATCCTGCTCTATTATGTATACACATGAAAAGAGAGAAGATGTGTAACTCAAAATTTTTTCTTCAGTTACTTCTTAATAGAACTAAGGGGGAAATAGTCTCTGGAAAATGCTCCTAATTACTCCGTTGTGCCAATCACTCCCAGGTGCTATAGAATGAAGAGTAAGAACTCACCATCCATTGATTTTGTTATTTAATTATGCTAATAAAAATTTGTACAAATAGTTAATGAGTTGTATAGTGGTGGTACATGCAAGCACAGATGGATCACTGTGAAAGTTGTGAGTGGTGTAATGTGCTCATTGGATAAAGTTGTCTACAACAAAAATCTCGCCCACTTCCCTTGAAATAGTGATTGCAGACTCCCTTCGAGGCCATGCATGCCTTCTGTTGTTCCCTCATTGAATGCAGCTACATTGAGTAGACTTTACAAAGTCTACACTGAAAAAAAAGTCCCTCTTTTGATGGAAGTCCTGTCACTGCCCCACTCCACACTGTCTCCTTTATCACCCCATGCTGCAACTTCATGGCAGCCCCCTTCCTACACAGATTTTGAAGTCAGCTCCAATTGTTCTTTGATTTTCAACATCTCTTGTTGTAAGCCATTTCCCATATTGCTTTAATTCCTACCATGAAAATGTCACCTTTACAGCAATCCCCCCAAATTTTCGGAAGACCCAAACACTTTTCTACTATTCCTCACATTCTCACAGAATGCTCTGATGATTCATAGCCCCTCTGAGACTTTCCCTCTGTCTTTCCTTTCAATTGGAAATGTTATTCTACTTTGTCATAAATTCCTTTTTTGCTTTCAACGTGAAGACCAAAGCTTCATATTTTAACTTTTAAGTGGTGGCGTGTCTTTCTTTAGACAATAGTACCTCCTCCATAACCCAGGGATATACATGTCATAAAACATTCCAACTTTCTGTCTCCCACAGTATTCAGTGAGCTTCTATGTAGATGCATCATACTGTGTAGATATACAACCAGTGTACTTTATATAGTGCATGATTGCGATGCTAATTAAACTTGACCATTAAAGGAGTAAGATTTTGATGAATGATGAATACTGATTTATATGCATCACTATAAAAGAAACACATTTGAATGGAACCTCACTTCTAAAATATATTTTAGCAGAATAGACACTTTACAAATAGATTGAAAAACAGATGTTGGGTGAATCTTAGAGAAATGGCATGTTGCTAAGGAAGTGCAGCATTTTTTTTTTTCATGTTATTGGTTATATGGTTGTCTTTGTGTGAATGGTTAACTCTTTGGCCATATTTCCATTGGATACCTCATCTTTTAAATATTTATGATAGTTCTTATAAATTCTGAGTTTAAGTACTTTGTTCAATACATTTATTGAGAATATAGTTTTCCATTTGGTGGAATGCATTGCTATTTTCTTAATAATATCTGTTTATAAACAGCAACTTTTGCCTTTATAAGAGTCGAATTTTTGAGTTCCTTTAAAAGTAAATTTCCTGTGATTTGTTTAAGAATATGCAGATATCAATTATTACTATGATACTCTTCTTTGTTTTCTTAGAATCAATTCATTGTTTTATCTTTCATATTTATGATTTCAGTACTTCTGGAATTGATTTTTGTGAATTCTAGGGAGTCAGTTCAAGCTACTATTCTTCTAGGTGATTATTCAAGTTGACCAAGTGCAACTTACTGAAAAGAGCATCTTTTCCCTCTTTGCACTGAAATTCCATTGTTGCAATAAAACACTATTTACTGCCTTTGTTGTGAGATACTGTAAGAAAGGCATATAGAATTTTGTACATGTCACAAGTTTGTTTTTTCAAAATATGTAGATTAGAATATGTCATCAAAATAAGTTGATATGTAAGGTCCATTACCTTTCCAAACTAAACTGATTATACTAGTAAAAACACATGTAATACAGATAGCTAGCAGCGTGTGAATGTGAGAAAATATGTAGGTGTCAAAGATGAATAGAGGACCTTCAGTGTTAAGAAGGAATGAATCCACATTGTTAATAGGGATAGCTGGTAATGTCTTATAGAGCATGAATTAGGCTTCTAGCATAGATCCAGGAGCCAGGGAAGCGTGATTTGTTGGCAAGATTTTTTTTTTAACAACTAATTTTTTCAAATTTTCTTTTTTAAAATTATTAATTAATTCATTTTACATTGTTATCTACCCCAGGGTTCTCCCACCACCTTATCACCCATGCTAAATAATGTATGTAGTCATAGCAGATGTAAGCAAGGCAAATTATAGTACATTGAAACTACTAAGCTGTAGAGTGCATTCGTTTAGGATTGAATTCATTTTCTATTTAAAACTATTAGGGAAGGGGGGATACTTAGAGCTTTAAAAGAGATTAAGCAGATATTTTTAAGAAGTCTAATATCTTTTATTAGTGATAGTAGACAATAGAAAAAAAATGAAATCAAAGTGTTAAGAGAAAGTGTTAACCTAAAAATTTATACACAGCTAAATTATGCTTGGGATTAGGAATGAAATCAACTCATTTTTGTCACAAAGAGAAACATGGGATTTTTTTTTTGAAAGAAAAATGTAAATAAGTAATCCACACAAATATTCGAACTAATTAATAATTACAGAAATAAAAATTAAGTTATAAGTTATTTATTTATTTTATTCCAAAAATTAAGTTAATAGACAATCTTGTTGACAGGGTTCTTGAGGCATCAGTTTCATGCTCGCTGATAAATTTACTTTGCTATATTTTTTATGTTAAAGTAGCAAAGTCCTTAAAATAATGCTAAATCTTTGTACCTGCAGTTTTAATTGTGGAATATATCCTAAGGAAGTGATTTTAAGTTATATTATGTATTAGTTATCAAGTTGTTCATTTCTGTGTTTTCTAAATGTCAAAGTTGAAAGAATGGAAATGTCCAACATGAGTTGTTTGATGAGATAAACTATAAAATTTTCCTAGTGTATTATCACTAGAAATCGCACTTTAGTAATAGATCCATCAACAAAAAGCACATTATATGAAGTAAATATACTAAATAAAAAGCTAATATTATAAATTATGATTGGTATATACCATTATTATTGAAAATAATCTTAATACTAAAAATACTGACTTTTGAATTCAAGTTTCTTTAAAAACTCTAAGGGTGAAAGAACACATTCGGTATATAGGAAATATGATTCTTATTTTATGATTTCATTTTGCTTCATAATCTTCCTTATGATTCTCTACTCCTATTATCCTTTCCAAAATTATTTTTCTTAACTAACAAGGGGCATTGACTCTCTGAGAATGAATGCAGTGATCATCTGTTGCAAACACATGAAAACAAGAAATGTAAAGAAAAGGCAATTATGAGGGGTTTTGTGTGTCCAGACCATTTATTTTTTTTTTCTCATTCAGATTTTAAAATAGGTTAAGAAGTGCCTGTTTTAAATAGAATATAACTTAAAAAGACAGAAGGCCAAGATACTGATGTAAATGAACTGACTATCCCAGTGGAACATAAGGCAAACTACACCCTTGTTCTGCCAAAAAAGAAAGGAAAATTGCTTCTACTTGTGTAATGGAGAATATTATGAAAATAGATACTGAGAATTTTGATGATATTAGGGGTGAACTATGTCCTAAAGCAGAGGAAAATAACTATAAATTATTAGCCTTCTGGTGATTTCACAGGACATATTTGAGACTCACATAAGAAAAAACCTCCAAGTATGGGGAATGGGAAAGAATTGAGAGTAGAACAAAAATTGATTTTTAAGGTAATGGTTTTCAGGTCATTGATATTTGGTAACTCTTGATGCTTGAATTCCTTATGGAGATAATGTGAAATCAGTTTTAAAAGCCCACTTCATGTGTGAAAGCACATGTAAATCTATTTATAAGCAAATAAAAAGCACTGTTAATTACTTCTTACTTTACCCTTTTAATTTTGTGTAGTACAACTTGAAATCATGTAAACGTATTTCATTAATCATCTGTAGGGTATTTTTAAATATTGTAAGTGATTTTTATCTTTGAAAGCAAAATAACTGATATCCAGTGTCAGCTATCTAAAAATATACTACATAATTCTTTTTAAAATGTGGCCCATATTCTCTGTGTTATAACTGTGGTTTTTAGAGAAACAGAAAAAGTAGATTTCAAACTTGATTGGAAGACCCAAAACTAGTTCTGGCTCTCCCAATAACTGGTCAGGTGACTTGGAAAATCAATTAACCATCTTGAATTCAATTTCTTTCTCCTTTTTGTGAGAGTTGAAATTATTAGTAGACGATCTTCAAAATCTTTGCTACTGCAGTATTCTCTGATGTGTTCAGCTACAATGATCCCCAAAAGTTGATAACCTCATCTATTGACTTTTTTTCAGTAAAAATGTCAAGAATTACTGTAGCAATAAAATATTGTACAATATGTTCTTTAACAGTATTTTTGATTATTTATACCAGTTGTTTCAGTTTGAGTTGGATTTCAGAAAGCATACAGAGAGGTTTTTAAATAAAGTGAATATCTAGACTATAGAAATATAAATTAGTCCGTGTGTCAAGAATATATATTTTTGGTAGTATATTTGATTTCACAATAGCATATTGAGAGCCTTAATTGTAACCAAATAATGTTTTCCAGTCTGTGTTTAACTATACATCAACTCAGTGGACAATTCATACAAAGTTTAATTGACAGCTAGTAAAACCCTTGCAAAAATGAATCAGCTCTTAACTTCATATTAAATTATCCTTTTCTAAAAGACTGAAAACTATAATCAAGCTCTTTGTGTGTAATTTGCTACAGATTACTACTTTAAGAGAATAACATCCTTTGTTAAAAAGGCTTTTCTATTATTGGCTTACAGTGTCCCCTCCTCCCACTGAATTAAAGCTTTCAACCTGCTGTTAGATGCCCTGAGCTTTTCACCTGAAGATTTTTACAATGAGAGCATAATGAATGTTGAAACTGGTATACATTATTTAAAATAGGCTTAAATTAGCTCTGTATTGTGCTCTTGACCTCCAGAAAGAGAAAAGAAATAAGTTCTTTAGTACAGAGATGGAATTTTTATGGAATGCTTTAAAGCTGACATTGTGCAGGTGAAATTTGCAGACACTGTTAGTTTTCTTTATTTTTGGAGTTCACTTACTAGGCGAGCAAGTGTAACTGCCCTGAGAGTTATTATGTGCATGATGCATATTATAAACACTAGAAAACAAGATAATAACAGATTTCTTTTATAGAAAAATAAGGAACTTAGTCTCTCATTTATGACTTGTCAAAACTAACACTAAATATTTTAACCTTTTGTAGGTGTGTTGAGTAATAGAGTCATGGTTCCAGCCTCATATAGTTTGGGGGATTACAATTAAGACCTTTATTAAGATTCACTTTATGAATGTTGGGAATCCCTTTGAAATATTCTACGTCCAATCCTGACTTTAAAAAAAACTGACAAAAAATCCAAGTTTATGAGCAATGTTTAACATTAGATAAAATATGTGGACCCTAGAAATAAGGTCAGCATCTTTATGTTGAGATAAGTAGCATTCTTACTAGTCCCCAAACAAGGTAAGAATGATGCCATATGTACTGCTATTTATGTTGACGTTAGAAGCATTAGACAATAAAATCAGACAATATACTTAGAGGTATGAGAATTATGCAAAGTGAAAAATTATTTCTGAAGAAAAATCTGGAAAATCTAAAGAAGCAGTGAAAAAATTAATAGAAACAATGAAAGAATTCTATAAGGTACCAGGATAGAAAATTAATATACAAAAATAAAATGTTTAACTTATCAGAAGATAAAATAGAAAATATTGTTACAGCAATAACCATAACAAGAAATATTTAGAAGTTTTAGCATATATATAAATCTGTAAAAAGTTCTAAATCTCTTTTTTTTAATATCTAAATGATATTTGAACACATGTGTAGCCTTAACTTACTGTTGGATAGAAAAACTGAACATAATATAGATGGGACTTTCTTGAATTTGTTATTAAATATAGAATAAAACCAATAAATGTGACGAACTTTAAGCTTTATAAAATTGATTCTTGGTGTTTGGGGGTGGCATTAAACATCACTTTTGGTGCAATAGTCATTTTAATTATATTGACTCTCCTACTCATGTGCATGGGATGCCTTTCTATCTCCTTATATTGTAGTTTAATCATGTAATAATATCTTGTAGTTGTCATTGGTTTAAATCCTTCACTTTCTTGGTTGGCTGAAACATGCCCTCACATACATTGCAGGGGTAGGTTGCTTGGTGGTCGAGCCACATGGAGAGAGGTTTGGGAATTACTTTAGCTGCCTCTGTTCATGCCTCTCCCTTCCCTGATCTTTCTGTGTGCTCTTGAATATTTTTCCTTTATGAATTTGGAGGTGTGCTTTGTTCACCAGCCTAGTAGGCTGGAAATGGGTGAGAATTAGTATTCTCGGGGAGTCATTCTCAATTAATGACCCATAAGCATTGCTGCTGTTCCCCCGGTAGGAGAATTTCTGCACTTTTCTGATTGTTTGTCTTCAAGAATTAGTCCAAGCCCCAACTACTACAGCAGGCTTGTAAAGCAGCTTTCATTTACTGTCTTCCCTTGTTACCTGTGCTCACTGATTTATCAGACAGACATTTGCAATTATTTTCTAGTCACAAAGCCTGCTTCTGAAGAACCCAAACCGTCACCATACCACATGCAATTATCCTTGAACCCAGTAATCCATAGTCTAGGAGTTTACTCTGAAAGTATACTTCCCCCAATTTTAAATAGCATAGGCTTGAAGTTACTAATTGTGACATTTGTAGTAACAAAATGGGATCAAGTCAAATGCCCAAGGTAAAGTGGTAACTGAATAATCTGTGTTGTATCTTGGAAACAGTATTTGTCACTATAAAATATAAAACTGACAATCTCTCTTGATTGCTTGGGTGTGGTTGCCAAGATATATTGATGAGGGAAAAAAAGGAAGTCACTAAAGAGCATATGTAAATTATGCTACCTTTTATGCAAGAAAGATAAGGAATAAGAAAATATGCAAATATATGCTTATATTCTGTATAAAAATCCCTGAAAATCTAAGTAAACAGTAAACATGATTACTTTGGTAGTATCAGGACAAGAATGAGATTTTTCTTAGAACATCTGGCCAAGAGGGAATAAAAAGAGTGGATTTACTTGTTTATTTGAAACAAACCAGGACAAAGTAAAAAAAAAAAAAATACAAACCAAAAAAATCTGAAAATATGACACAAAAAAGACAAAAAGAGATCACAGAGATGTGAAATTTACATATAAATAAATTATTAAAAATTTTAAAAACCAAAAATAAACTGTATATGTCTAAAAAAAGACAAAAAGCTGTAGATGTTTAAAAAAAAGACAAAAAGAAGAGAAAAGGAAGCAATGATTTTTTTTTAAATATTGGTTTTGTATATATATATATTTTTCTTGTATTGTTGTATAGTTCTCCATAGTTCTCCAATCACCATATCACCTGTGAACCTTCACCATGATACCTTGTGTTCATACTTCCCCTGATTTTGCCCTCCCTCCTTCTCCTTCCCTTGTTGTATGCTTCCGTTTTGTTACCAGCTTGTTGGTTTTAACTTTTTCTTGTCCTTTTGTTTAATTTCCCTATATCCCACATATAAGTGAAAGCATTCAATATTGTTTCTTTCTGACTAATTTCAACTAGCATACCCTTGTAGCTCCATTTAAGCTCTTGCAAATGACATGGACTTACCTTTTTTTAGTCACTGATTAAGTATCCCATTGTATAAATGTACCACAACTTTTTGATCCATTTGTCTGTTTAAGTTGAGAAAACAATGTTTTTCCAGGCATGGGCTGCTAACCCTGAAGGAGGGCAAAAATAAGGCAGTCAGCCCTATAGTTGTGTCTGCTGAATTAAAGAGAGAATTTCTAGATCATAGTGAAGGAAAGGACAGTTTGGACAGAGATTAGAGGTGTCCCTGAGTTGAAAACAGAGGGAGAGACCAAGACACCTGGAGTTCATAACACAGGGGAAAGAATCAGTGGACAATGCAGTGAGTTTTTCTGAAACCTGTGCATCTCATGAGGAGGCTAGTTGAGTCTGGAAAAGGAACCATCAATAGATACTGGAGGGATCTCTGCCTGGCATGACAATCAGTACCCGGAACAGTGCTTGGTCCCAGCAAGCAAACTGAATTCAGAAGTGTGGAATCATTACCTTTAGACAGGCCTGAGTTTCAGATACACCTAACTGATGACTGAAACAAGACCAGACTGTCCAGGTAACTTAACTATGTCTCAAAACAAAACACACAGATTTACTGGAATGTTTATACAGTTTTGATTTTTCAGCAAGTTGATGTTCCAAATTTAAAACAGAAAATTAAAGTTAAACTAAAAGCAGTGAGAAAAGCAAATTAGAAAATTAAAATCAAACATATGAACCTGATGATGACATAAACATAGCGAAAAGGCTAATTTAGGTAAATATTTGCCTTACATTATGTATTTTCTGGGAGAAAACACACACAACTGAAAGAAATCTTGAACTTTCCTTAGTGTTATTAATGATTAATGTAGACATTCTGAGTTATATTTATATATTATTGGCTAGAGTAGATGAGTACATATAATTGATGTTGTTAAGAACCAGGTTTCTCAGTGTGCAATAGGAGAGAGGAAAATATGGGGTGGGTAGATTCTGATAGCTTTAGAAAGTTGTTTTGTGACTGCATTGAATCAACGCTTCTTATAAAAACATTAAGAAATTGTTAATCACCCAAAGCAAATTAATTTAAAGCTTCCTGACATATAACTTCTAGTGATTGAAAGTGACATTAGTCTTCCACGTATCCCATCACTGAGTTAACTGTTCTGAAAACCTGCTTATTTACTGATGTTTTTCTGTTTATCTGGGACAAAATAAATTTTATTGATTCCCCTCTTATTTTCTTGAAGTTTAATGTACTTTTTTTTGTCATTCTTTTGAAAAAAGAGAAGTATGATATAAAAATGGAAGACAGAACAGTTGTACCTTATGATCAGGTGTGGTACCTTGCACCTGACTGACACTCAGTACTTATCTGTTAAATATAAGCATTAAATATTCCATTAATTACTATTTAATAGTAGTGACTGTTTTCTGCATTTTTATCCCATCATTCTTATTTTCCTGATTTAGTATTTATAATCTCTTTGTTTGTTGAAGGCTGATGATCTTCAACAGTGACATGTCATCTGTTTCTGGTTATTGGCCACATCCGTATAATGGGCTGTCAGACTTTATTCTGCTTCCATAATTAACTTGCTTATTCTTCTGTATAGTGATGTTTAGTTCTGCTTTCTGAAATGATAGGCTATCATGTTGTTTTTTAGTAACTTCATTGATATATAATCTGCAGACCATATATACATCAGTGATTTAAAATGCACAATTCTGTTTTTGTATGTATTCGTATCCAAAGATGAGTACAACCATCACCATAATCTCTATGCATAGTAATGTTCATTATCCACTGCATTGATCCATGTCATTAGTCACTTGTTCACTCTCTGACCTAGACAACAACTAATTTAAATTCATTTTTTACATCATTGTTCATTTTTGTACAATACTTAATTTCTCCCCTCAAATGTATTCCTTGTATTTCTCCAACCACCATATCTCTGGTGGCGATCCATCACTATAGTCCCTTGTGTTCTTCCCTTCCCTGCCTTGCCCCCTCTCCCTCCAACTCCCCTGCTATATGCCACAGATGTGTGTTCAGTTTGCTAATTTATTTGTTTGGGATTTATGGGTGGTTTTATTTTTAACAGAGCTTCCTAGCACTTAAAATTGTGAAACAATGGCCTGGATGATTGTGTTACCATTGACTAGAGGCTGAATGAGCAGTAGGCAGGGGTATGGTGGAGGGACTTGACTGAAATGAACCTTAGACTAAGGCAATATTAAGATTAGTCTCCATCTCTTGTCATTCTATTGTATCTCAAGGTACTTATGAGATAGACTGGGACTCTACGCATTTGTGAGCTTTCTGAGATGATATTTTTAATTTCCTTTTTCATCAGATACTTTTAATCTCAAATATTACTTAATTATTTTAATGTGTAAGGAAAACATGTTTCCTTTGGCATTAATCTTTAATTAATGATAAGAGTATACTCAAATCAATTTTTACTGAATTTTGTTGTCTTCCTTTTTGTCTTTGTTTCATAGCTGTATTTGGCAATGTTTGTGAGATAGACAAACAACATTTTTTGTGGCAAGCCAATGGCAAGTCAATTTGAATTTATCTTAGAAAGCTGTTTTGCAGCATAGAAGTTCAAGTAAACAGCTAAATTATCAGTTCTTCCTAATTGAATGTCAAAGTATATTTGACTTTTATTTCTAAAAAAAACTTGAGAAAGGATAGGCTGTGTTAAATTCTTGCAGTTTTATAGCAAATTCAAAATAGGAAAAATTTAACCTCAAAGAATTATATTAAGTGATTGAAAAATATCTGTCACATAGGATCATCTGCTATGTGCCAGATGTTTTACAAATGGTATTTCAGGTAATCCCTGAAATACCACTATAGTTTTTATTATCATTTCTTTTGTAAGCACTCAATTAAGGAGTGAGTATTTAAGATAATTTTATCAAAATCACAGAATCAATAGAATAGCTGATTTGTAATTAGAATTTAAATTGTCTTGTTTCCTGACTTAGTTGTTGTCAATGAACTATTCCAACTTTTTCTAGCTTCATTCTTTTGGGGCACCATAATATGAGAGGATACTTAATATTCAGCCATTTGGATATTCAAGAATATTACTTCTCAATACTAATACAGTATTTCAATGTCTTTAATTCTGGTGTTTCATCGCTATCTCAGATATAAAATAGGAATGTTTCTCTATTTTATGTGGAAAAAAACAAACAAACAGGAATCCCACCTTATTTGTGAGTCCTACTTTAAATGTATTTTCGTATATAAAAAGGTAAAGGATTATCAAAAAACTATTATATGTCTTGAAAACTAATTCCCTTCCGACTTTCTATGTATGATATTACTGAATAAAGCCCCACCTTTGTTGTATATCAGTGAAATAGAGGCATTGCCCATCTCTTAGGGTTAAATGTTTTTTTCTCCCCATAAACAACTTTGCAAGGTTGCATGCATGAAGGCATATAGGTCCTGTATGTGGATGATATCTTGGAGAGAATAGATTCATGAGTTTTAAGTCTTTGAAAGGTACATGATCTCTTCCCATTTTGCCCCTAATCTTTGAATTTTTGGCTATAACATTACTTTGAGTGTGTGTAAAATCAGCATTTGTTTTGTAGTAAATCTAACAAATTGAAAACAAGTAAAAACATTCAAAATAATGTAATCAAGGTAGAGTTCTTGTCAGAAGGAAATTATCTCACTCATTAACATAGAACAATTAAAATTACCTTGGAATTTTTAGTTCTGTATTCAGTATGGTTTACTCTAAAACCAATCTTTTTAATTTTTATCATCTCAAAGCAACCAATTGCATTTACAACTACAATTATTTTACTTACTGGGTCTTTGATTTTTAAAATAACTGATTTCAAGAATTTTAAAACTGTTATACAAAACCATGTAAGTCTAACCTAAATTTATTTTATTTTTAATTAATTTATTTATATCCTTGTGTCATTTTTATCCTAAAGATAGTGAATTAAAAATCACAATTGCCAAGTCATAGAATCAAATCAGACACCTTTACTAGATGAATGGATAGAGAAATTGTGGAACATATACTCAATGGAGTAGTATACACCTGTGATGAAAGATGAAATGGGATGGCATTTCGAACAAAACAGATGTGCCTTAAGTTGATTATATTTAATGAAAATGACAAATATCAGTTATAATCACTCATCTTTGGAGTATAAATTTCAAGAAAACACATGAGCAAATTACAGAAGGAATAAAACTTTAACTTGGTAAAAAGATACTGGTTATCAGAGGAAATAGAGGAAAAAGTGGAGGAGATGGAGGAAGGAGGCAGATAGGGAATGGATAGAGTGATTATGTCGAGGGAGAAAAATAAATAAGAAGTCATTGAGTTACCCCACCTCTGCAAATGCTCTTAGACATACTGATTTTGAGGTTATCACCAGTATACTCCATGATATACCCTAAACATAACTTTTTCCATCCCTACTCCCTTGCCCCCCAAGAGAGGCTTTATGCTTTAATGATTATCAGGAATGCCTTTCAAGTGTCAGGTAGTTATGTAAAAAATAAACTTCATTTTACCTGAAAGCTCACTGTAATATCATGCTGAGGTTGTATAAGTGTAGAGGGCCCCCATTACTATTGCTATTTGAAAATTCTACAATAAGACCTGTTTTTTAAGGACCAAAATGAACTCTTGTAATGACTGTGGACTCTGTAAAACCGAAAAACATAATTTTAAAAAATATTTATTCCCAGGTTTGTTAACATGTCAATATAGATAACTTTATGCTAAAAATGAGCCATGTCATGTTCACCTCTATCTGTTAATTTATTTATAGAAATTTGGTACTTGAATTATTTTCTTAAGCTACTTGAGTATTTAACTGCCAATCATTGCTATGTTAGTTATCTCACTACCTTCCCAATATCTAATTTGTGTTTTTTGTGGGGTGGGAGAGACATGTTCATCTTACCTTAAACTTAATAATTAGAAACATGAATGTTCTGAGTACACACAAATAAACACCTGTAATTACCTAAAGTCCAAATAATTATTTTTTGTATTATTTTCCATTTGGTTATTCTGTGTCGTTTGTCATTGAAATTTGGAACAGGTAATTAAAAGCTATTTATCTATGACTCTCATATTATTCAGAAAACAAACTAGAATGCATAAAATTTCTATAACAATGTCTCATGATAATTTTTTTCCTAAAGGCATGGAATTGTGTAGACAGAAGCATTTTTCCCCCTTGGGCAGAGTGGGAGGAGGTTTGCTTAGAAAGCTGACTTAGAAGTCCCAAATACTGCAAATTTGTTGAGACAGTTTCACTTCACTGACATCTTGATTGCACTTCATATTACCGAGGGACTTGTTCTGTAAGGTTTCTGGCCTTCCCCTTCATCATAATTGTGGAGTGTCACATTGGTCTGATGGAGACAGATTTAGAACAATTGTTGATTGGAAGCTCTTGATAAGACAGGGAGTTCAAACACAGGCTCTGCCTGAAAATTCAGTAGCGAACATCACTCATCTATCATAATTTAACAAATGGAAAAGATCAAGACAACCTGCCATCTATCATATCTATTTAACAGTACTCCAGAGTGGGTTAAATTGTATTTAACAACTTTTATCTTACAGAATTTACACTCTTAAAGGAGGTAACAATTCTTCATCAAGCTTTTGCTTTTTGTTGGTCAATTTAAAGTTTTAAAATTTGTTCCAATCATTCAGTATTTAATAAATTACTTTCAATTGCTTTAATTTTCCTCCAAATTGTATTTTTAACAAAAAGAGTAAACATAATTTCATTTTTTTGATACTCGTGATTTTATATTATATATAAACGTTTCCTGATTACATATATGTATATACATATATATATGTTTACATGGTGCATACCCCGATGTTCTCCCACCATCATGTCACCCATGAACCTTCATCTTGATCTCTTGTGCTCATCTCTCCCTAATTTCACCCTCCCTCCCTCTCCCTTGCTGTAAGCTTTAATTCTGTTATCAGTTTGTTAGTTTTAACTTTTTCTCATCCTTTTTTTCCTGTTTTCCCTATATCCCTCATATAAATGAAACCATCCAGTATTTCACTTTCTTTCTGGCTTATTTCTATTAGCATGATTCCTTCAAAGTCCTAGCTAGAGCAGTGAGGTGAGAGAAAGATATACAAGGAATCCAATAGGGAAAGAAGAAGTAAAAATATCAATGTTTGCAGAGTGATTTTAGAAGTAAAGCAATGAAAAAATATTTTTTATGATACAATGATATACAAATCATAGCTTATTTTTAAATATAAATATTCTGAACTGAAATGTGTTCGGTATTACAGGTACTCATTCAGAATCCTTTAAGCACTTTTAAGAGCATTATTGTATGGTCACAGTATCTGATAATTAGAAGGACACCTAAAGGTCTCACCCAGTCCCCTTAGTTTGTAAGGTAGCTGGACCCTGATAGGTAAATAATTGCTGCAACAGGATCATCTTGACTTTCTGCAGTAGTACCAGAATAATGGTACAATTTCCTGATTCCAGCAAGTTTCCCCTACATCTTCATGTACCAGTTATGACTGGGTTCTCTGAACCTAGAATCATGCCAGTATTTTTGGGACTTACGGGTTAGGGGGAGGAAGAACATGGTAAAACAATAATGTAATTTGTTCTAAAAATTTTATTTTATAAATTTGGGTTATGAGGAGAAATATGTTAGGAGGGAGTAGGGAACTCTGGTCTTCTCTGGGGTTTGCTTAAAACCTGTGAGCTGTGAAAACTGTGTTCATGAATTTGTCTCTAATAGAGTCACTATATATTTCCATCTTGGATAATTCATACATCTGCAGAGGCAAAGACCAAATACTGAAGTTTTTTCTTTGAAGAGCATGAAAGTACAATAAGGAAACATTTTCTATTATCTTGATGGCAGTTATTAATACAAAACATTATATATGAGTTCAAATTAGATTCAGCCTAAAGTAATAGAAATAGCAAAATAATATTGGTATAAACAAAGTAGAATTTTACCTTTTTTTGTCAAGTAAAAGAGTACAGATTAAGTAGATTATGACTTTTGTGGTGGACTCCTCCTTTCTTGCTTTTTCTACATCCTAATAAGGCAATTCAAGGCTCAAGAGAACTGCTCACATCATAATTTTAGCTAGAGTGAAGGAATAAGTGATGAAGAGGAAAAACTGGGAGAGAGTCATAGACTAGTCTGAGTTGCCTTATAAGGTGTTTTCTGGAAGCAGTCATACAGTACTTCCATTATATTTCATTTTTGTTGGCCAGATCTTAGTTATGAGAATACTTCATGTTTCAAGGAAAAGTGGAACATGTGGACTGAATTTGGAAAATTCAGTCTGTATTCTCAATGGCAAGGAGAAGGACTAAATCAGGATTATATTACTTTATTTGATTTTGATAAATTGCTGCATCTGAATGTGGAGCTTTTAGTTTGCCAATATTTATTATTGGCATAAGTCTAGAATGCCAGGTGGAGTCTTTGCCATTTGTATCCAATAGTACTATTAAAGATTTGACTGTTAAACATTCTTACCTGTTCTCTGTAAGGTCTGTATTTATTGTCAATGCATTTTCCCTAACCAGTCCAGTACTTTTCCTTTCCTGGGTCTAAAAATAGAATATCGCTTTGTAAATGTCCTCATACCTTCTCTCAAGGACATTGTTTTGAGTCCTGTATTTATTTTTCAGTTGTCTTTTGATGTCTGTTACTTGAAATAAATGGTACAGTCGAGTGAACAGTGGGACTCTGGGAAAGACCTCTATGTCCATGCTCCTCCATGGTCACAGTCATCATTTAATGACCTATACACAAGATACATGATATAAATTTAGAGGAAGAGTCTTTCTTAGACACAGATTTGTACTGAAGTATATCTCCATGTTCCTTTTTTCTGTATCCGTATCCTTGACCCCTCTTCTTCTGTATCCTTGTACCACCTAAGGTGTGCTTTTCCTGACCCCTGCAGTATTCTTTATCTGACTGCCTATTTGAGAGAAAAGGGTCAATGCAACTCATTTTAGTAAGGGACATTTCTTCTTTAATACACTAGATCTTTTGGAACTAATGGAGAATGTTCTAGTCGTATGATTCTCAGACCCCATTGAATCAGAATTGCTGGGTTTAAAGGTTTTGGGCTGGTTTCCAGAAAGTTATTATAGGGCTTTTGGGGAAGCTGTTATCCTTTTTTAATTATGGAATTTTATACCACAATAGAGTATTAGACATAAACCGCATTACACCCCCAAGAAAGAAAAAAAACTCACCATGCTGAATGTTTCATATCTCCCAATCCTCTGTTCTACTCTATATCCAAAGTCAAATGTGACCCAGTCAGTTTGCATCCACATACCAAAGTATTTGTGTGTGTGTGTGTGTTGTGTGTGTGCCAGTAAGCCCAGGGAAGATATACTTAATGTTAATTTCCAGCTTTATAAAGAAGGACAGAGACAGAATGCCTAAATATATGTGTCAAGAATAGCACATTTTGAGAGGGGTTTGGAAAAATGTTGATGGGAATATAAAGAACAAAATATAACATGTCACTTATGTCTAATGCAAATGAAGTTCAGTGTGATTGCAGTGAATTTGTCCATAGTCTATGATACTCAAGTTTTAAACTAGGTGTTGGCATAGCAAATAAGCTGGCAATATGTAATTGTACTTTTTTGCATATTTGAGAGTTTAATTTAATAATTAAGTTGCTACCCTTGTCCTGAGTATAGACAGTTCTTTACTTAATAATGATTTGCTTTAACATTTTTTAACTTTATAATTGTATAAAGGAATTCTGCATTCAGTAGAAACTATGCTTGGGATTTTGAATAAGGTAATTCTGTTTTTCATTTTCAGACAGCACTCAGTTAAGTACTAGAGATATTCAATGCTTTATTAAAAATAGGCTTTGTGATGTAACAGATGATTTTACCAAACTGTATACTGGTAAAAGTGTCTTGAGCATGTTTAAGATAGACTAAACCAGTGATGTTTAGTAACTTTGATACATTTGGGGGAGAGGGCAGTTTGGCCAAATTTCCATTAACATTGATGTCTTAAACTTATCAGTGATATAATTTCTTTCATAAGAAGTAGATTAAAGATTAGATTAAAATTAAAGAAATGATATGGAATTTTACTACTCCTTGAAAAGGTTTCGTAAATATTCAAGTTTTATTGTCAGGACACAGTGAAAAATAACCTCTTTCCATTTGAGTTACCTTGAGACTGGGTAAATGAGAGAATATTGACATATTAGAGAGAGATTAATAGAAAAAGCCAAAATTTATTAACACATCTATGGAGAATTTACATGGTTATACATTCTAAAGTAAAGAGTATGAGGATATATAACATGTGTGTTTTTTGTTGTTTTGAGAGTAAAAAGTTTATCTAATAGAAAGGACATGTTCACTGGTAACTCTGCTCTTCCATGATACTCCCTCAAACTGGATTCTTCTAGGTCTAAGAAGGGTGAGCAGTATTTGCTCTTTGATTAGGAAAACAGCAAAGGATGACAATAAGGACAAGAGTTTCTCTCATCCTGTAGGACTTACACTGTTCTAAACTTAAAATAATTCAGCATTATTTAAGTAATTAATGTAGAGGTCCCAAGACTCACAGGATTTTGACCTTCAGTTCTCCATATCACGGTGACACTTACTGCAGAAGTCTGCTCTAGGCATCTTGAAAAAGTTTATCTGACCCCTTAGGGAAGGCTGATCCCACAGAGGTGTTGTGATATTGCTCAAGTTTCAATTAAAAATAGTCTGTGGTAGCCCCATTGGCATACTGGAGGGAAAAAATTAATCCTTGAACAATGATGGTTCCAAATTCATTAGGACAACAATTACTTATCTCCCCCTGGGTTTTATTTTTGCTTTAACTGAAACTCATGTCTTAGTTGCACTTTCTAGCACAGTATCTAGAGTTCCATGTTAAGGTTGTCCACATACTCTCACCACTTCTTGGATGAGAGACATGTGATGTTACTAAATTTATAGAGGAGGACTCTTTCTGCTCAGATCCCGGAGGGAAAATGGGCTTAGTTTTCCTAGGTCATTTGAGTTTTCAAAAGAGTTCCATGTCTGGAATTTTTAAACTGAAACTTTTTCATACCTCTAAACTGCCACATCATTCAAATGACATAAAATTAAAGGCAAGTGACACTCAACACTATGTGAGCAGAATGAAACCTGAGTGTGGTCTCTTGGTCCCTAGTCAGTTTTTTCTTTGCTCTGAGGCAGGAGGTTACATCTGCACTTTATCTTATTTTTTGTTGCACGTTTATCCTAAAAATTTTCTGAGTATATTTGTCTTTATTTTGAATGATCCTTTTCCAACAACATATAGTTCCTTTTTTTT
Source organism: Uropsilus gracilis (assembly GCA_004024945.1). Taxonomy (NCBI): domain Eukaryota; kingdom Metazoa; phylum Chordata; class Mammalia; order Eulipotyphla; family Talpidae; genus Uropsilus; species Uropsilus gracilis. Next base: position 1,732 of record PVHY01023024.1, on the reverse strand, counting down.
TTTTACTATTAATACTTTCTTCTTGTTTAGTAGACCAGATTTATTTTGCCTTCTCACTCTTCAGCTTTTATGATTTATTAGGGAATTAACACAAAAGCATCTTTTTAGTTCTCTTAAGTTTCAGCCTCTATTTTGTTTTAATGATTATATACTTTTTTCCTATATCATTCTATCCCCCATATTTCTCCCACCACCATATCGCCCATGAACAGTTACCATGATCCTTTGTGAATAAGCACATAAGCTTCTTAACAAGTCACTAGATGATCCGTCTTTGTCTCATGTTGTTTTGCCATGTCCTCCCTCCTGGTTTGTGGTCCAGTCTGATGGAACTCATTACAGCACACTCATGCTTCATGCCTTTTGCAATCTTTTTTATTTTTTCTTTTGCTATTCCATCTGCTTAGAAAGTTCTTACTGCTCCCACTGAAGCATGATGATCAGGTAAAAGCATGATAACCTAAAGTATGCTGAAGCCCAGTAACCTAAGAAATATAGCCTAGGGGTTTAGGTAAACAGCCTTCTAGAAAAGCAACCCATGAATGACTGACTTGGTTTACTGATATGCAACTCAGTTTCTCCTTGAATCTTCCTCATTCTGTGTCTGTCATGTCAAGCTTTGTACTTCTACGAATGATTACCCACCTGGGACACCAGAGTATGTAAAGTGTATATAAACCCTAACTTCCTAGTGGGGCATTCAGCCCTGAACGTGAATCTGCTGGGTCAGTACCAGTACTAATAAACCTGCTTCTTGCCAACCCTGGTGTTCTTGTTTCCTTGGTGCCACTTTCAGTACCATCAAGGCTGAGGTGGTCAAATTAACTGTCTGCTTTCCTACAACTATCAGTCATGTCTTCTTTCTAGAAAATTTCAAGGAAGAGGATTAATTTAAATATCCCTTAAAAATGCACCACTTCATTCCCTGTCCTGTATGTTAATGCTGACACTGTCCAATGTGGTCGTTCTTCGCTGCTTTTTTCCTACTTAAGTTTAAATGAACAAAAATAAAAATTAAATTGTTCTTCTAAGCAAAGCCCATGCCCTCCGTGGCCACGATGTCAACAATGCTGCATCCAGCACACACCGGCTCCACTCACCTCTCGAGGTCGGGTGGGGTGGAGCTGGGGTCAGCCTGGGGAGCTGCCAGGCCTGGCCGGTGGTGCGTGAGCCCCATTGCACATCTGAGCCCTGTGAAGAAGCAGGGCGTGTTGTGCAGGGCCGGGGGTGGGCACCACAGACCCCTCTGGGTTTACCTTCACTTATGAGAGCCCTAACCAAGAATAAGTACCTCAAGACAATTATTCATCCACAAAAACCAAATGGGTGAGGTACTAGAGGAAAGACCCTTAAAATTGTGCCACCCGGGCAGGACTCAAGGGGAACAGGGCAAGCATCACCCAACACTGTACTGCTAAAACAAATAAAATACGACGCCTACAATGTCACTGAGGAGCTGTGAACAGAAACCTGGCACAGAAATGCTGTCAATAAGAGCACTGCACACCCTCTTTGCTTAGAGGGAAGAGGCTTGCCGAAAGCCGGGCATGGTGGCTCATGCCTGTAAGCTTCAGCCTATGAAGCGGCTGGGGCTAGGGAACACTGTTCGAGTCCTGCTAGGGGCAACACAGCGAGACTTAATTCCAAAAAAATAGCTGGACGTGGTGGTGCGTGCCTGTAATCCAGGCTACCTGGGAAACTGAGGCTGGGGATTGCTTGAGTCTGTGGTACC
>PVHY01023023.1:0-21586 GCA_004024945.1 Uropsilus gracilis | reverse complement strand
TCCATCCATCCATCCATCCATCCATCCATCCATCCATCCATCCATCCATCCATCCATCCATCCATCATCTCATCTCCCTTTTTCTGTATTCATTTATCCACTGATAGGCATGCTCATTCCTTCCATGTCATGGGTTGGTGAATATGCTGTAATGAAGAGGGGTTTGCAGTTGTCGTTTGAGATAGTATTTTCCTTTGGATCTATCTCCCAAGGCAGGATTGCTGGACCACGTAGTAGGTCTATTTTATTTTTAAAGGAATCTCCACATTATTTTTCACAGTGTGGATATGATTTACATTCTCACCAACGTACAACAGGGTTCCCTTTTTTCTGAAGGCTGCCAGTGTTCAGTATAACTTACCTATATAATTATATTTGAGATCTCCTTTTTAACAAGTGTGAGGTGATAACTTGCATTTCCTAGATGTCAGTATTGTTGTACTCCCATTTCATGTTTTTGTTGGCCAACTGTATATCTTTGGAAAAGTGTCTATTCACATTCTCTGCTCATTTTAGAATCTGTTTATTTTGGTTTTTGGTGTTTTTGCTATTGAGCAATTTGGGTTCTTTTTATAGTTAGGATAGTAACTCCTTATCAAGTGAATAATTTGCAAATATTTTCTCACATCTTGTAGGTTTCCTTTTTATTTTATTGATTATTTATTTCCCTGTGTGGAAGCTCTTCTCTTTGATGTAGTCCCATTTTGTTGATTTTTGCCCTTGTTTTTTTGTCTTGTGCTTTTTTGTGTCATATTTTGAAGCTCATTAAGGAACTTTTCTAGATGTTTTATGATTTCAAGTTTTTAATTAATTTTGAGTTAATTTTGTGAATGGGGAAGAAAAGGGCTCAATTTCATTCTTTTGCATGCAAATATTCAGCTTTCTCAACACCATTTATTAGCAAAACTGTCCCTTTCCCACTGATTATTCTTGGCTATATTGTCAGAAGTTACTGTCCGTGGGTTCTGTTTTTATGCCAGTGCCACACTGTTTTGATGACTGCAGCTTTGTAATCAGTAAATGCATTCAAAATCAGTAAGTGTGATGCCTCCAGATTTCTTTTCTAAAGTTTGCTTTGGTTTTGAAATTTAAGGCAATTTTTAGGATTATTTTTTCTAATTCTGTGAAAAATGCCTTTGGAATGTGATAGGGATTGTTTGCATATATAGACAGATAACATTCATTTGAGTATTGCGGTTTGTCATTCAGGTAAATATTGAGAGTTTTCCTTTCTTTAACTTTGTGTCAAGTCTTTTGAGATGTGGTGTGTATTTTGTGCTCCTAGATCTTCTCAATCAGCCAGCAACATCCCAGGACCTGTAGCTACACTCCGCTGGTGTCCACCCTATGGGGTGGGGCAGCTCTAGGATTTGTTTGTTTCAGGTAGCCAAATATGTGAATGTGAGCAAGAAACAAATGTGTGAATGTGAGCAAGAAACTTACCATGTGAAGGATTTTATATATTCAGATTCTGCTTGCCCACTGATCCCAAGCTCAGGTATTCCAGCAGGACCCTGTTCAGACCCTTCTATAAGTCAGGGCTGCCCAACATGTACCACACTTTAGAAGTACCTGCTGCCCAGAGGGTTTGAGCTGACACGCGGCATGGATCCTGCATGGATTTGAAACAGGAGAAAAATTCCTTCTTCTCTGGTAGATTCTCTGAAGACAAAGCAGTCTATTAAGGCATATTTTTTAAATCTTGATTTAATTTTTGTTTTATAACAACCCTTTTAATTTAGTTCTTTCATTTTTTTTAGCTTTGTTTGTATAAGTCCATTCACTTTACTTTTTTTTTTTATTTCTGTTTTCCCCTTTGTAAAATAAATCGAACAATGCCCTCCAAACAAAACAAACCAAAAGTAGAGACTAGTTGAAAGTCTGGGATGGTTAAATGTAGTTTGTTACTCCGTTGTTATTATTATCTAGGTTACACTGATTGAGGTAATGTTGGTTTAGGGCATGTGCTTGGGATATAGGTTTTACAGGTATCAGTGGACACTTCTACAAATCTTTGCTAGATATGTTATAACCATCTCCATAGCACAGCAGCTGTCTTTCATTTCTCCTGCATGTTAACTGGGATGTTGAGGTGAAGGCTAACATATGGTAATTTAGCTGCCAGTCAGGTATTGCTTTTCAAAGGAAGAGAAGAGTCATTTGATATGAGACTGATGTTTGATAGAAATACTGCAGGAGTCAGGATGAATGGGGGTCTGGCTGGTGAGTTATGTGCACTCTTTGTTACTTGACCAACTGCAGTGAAGTAGCTTTGTTAGGGTCCTGGGGCTTGCAGCTCACTACGGGTGGATCCCAGGGAAACATGGCCTTGGTCAAGACTCAATATGGAGCAGCTGAGGCAGCTGTGTGACCTGAGCCTCACAGATACCCCACAGCCTGCAAACTTGACATTCACCCTTTCTTCTCAGTTACTTGAGTCACCTTGTGCATCTTGAGTTCATTGGGGCAAACCAGGCCATCCTACTCCTGAGTTCTAATCCTCACCCCAGTCCATTTCCCCTGCTGGCATCTCATTTACCTTCATCATTCCACAGCTCCCACTTGAGGGCATTAGCAGGAGCCAGGCTCCAGGCTGGGTAGGAGGAATGAAGAGAGAACAGGGTGGTAGGGAATGCTCATGAGGGCCTTATGCTAGAGCAGGAGTGCCAACAGGTAAACCCATGATAGACAGAATTCCAGTGAGTGGTATTTTTATGGTGAGTAGTCAAAAAAGCAGAACCTGGGCATAGGAAGTGACACTGATGAGGCCAGGGGGTGATTTTAATTGAGTGGCTTGGGAAGTGCTTACTGAGGATGGCAGTATGTGTGTGTCCCAGTGGAGGGTGATTTTGTCACCTCAGCCCCAACAGACATTTGGAAGCATGCTGTCATGACACAGAGGGCATGCAGCAGGCATCTGGTGGGCATAGACTTGGGGGCCATCAGGCCCTGGACAGCTCCTGCCACATGGCCAACAGGAGTTCCCCGGAACTAGAATGGATGGGAGAGAGGAGAATGCAGGAGCTGAGGCTGGAGAGATGGGTAGGGGTCTCAGTTTGAGATACAATTAGACAGACACCCCTGTTTTCTTTTCTTTTCTTTTTTTTCCTTTTTGAGACTAGGTCTTGCTGTTTTTGCCTGTGGAACCGCAGGCTCTCATTGCCTGGGGTACCACGGACTCAAGCGATCCCCAGCCTTCACTTCCCAGGTAGCTGGGATTACAGGCGCGTGCCACCACGCCCAGCTATTTTTTTGGAACTAGGTCTCACTACGGGCCCCAGGTGGGACTTGAACTGTGATCCCTACCCCTGCCGCTTCATAGGCTGAAGCTTATAGGCACAAGCCACCGTGCCCGGCACCCCTGTTTTCTTAATCATGAGCATGGCCAATGGGATCTAGCAGACGGTGGGCCTAGCTATAGTCTCAGTGGGGGCTGAATCTCTGTCCATGAAGATTTCAATTAACCTGGACACCAGCTCTCCAAGGCTGTCACATTTTTTATACCCATTCTAGAAACGAGATGACTGAGGGTTGGCGAGACTACAGATCAGCAAAGGTCAACCTGGCATTGAATTCTGGACTCTGAAATGCCATGTTGGAGATGCTAAGCTAATGGTCCTCAACCTTGAATGTGCATCAGAATTGTCCGGAAAGCTCGCTGACACTATCCTCTGGGGTTCTGCTTTGATAGCATGGAGGGAGGGGACCTGGAAGCAGGCCATGCATGTAAGATAGTCTCATCTTATTTCACCCAAGGAGCTTCACAAAGGCTGCCTTCCAGCTCCACATATGATGGGGTGGGGTCGGGTCGGGGGAGGGGTGTACAGAGACTCTTTTCCTTTCCCAAAGGAGTTGATAATGTGGCTGAGAAAACAAGACATAAAACAGGGAATGTCAACAACCCAGGAGATTAGGAAAGTTCAACATCATTATTTAGAGCTGTCACAGGCTGAGCACAATTAATTACCTCCCGAATGGCTCAGGCCATAAACACTGTGGGCGCTCAGAGGCAGAGATGTCACCCCAGATTGGAGGGTGCTGGAAGGAGCTGAATGAACAGTTGAGCTCAGCCCCTAAAGACTGGATCCCAGAGGTTGTTATTTATTTATCTGTCTCCACCTACTTGAAAGGATGTTCTTAGGGAGCAGAGCTCATTGTCGTATTCTTACCACCACACCTCAGTCCCCCAGATCATCTCTGACACAGGCTAAGTTCTCAACAAACATCTGTAGAACAAAGAATTCCAAATGCATAGGGACTTCTAAGATACATTTGTAGGTGAAGGTCTTCCTGTCCCATCTCACGCAGAGAAATAGTTCCTTGACCAGAGGCATTACATAAAATGAGAGTATAGCTTTAAAAAAACATTTGCAGGACTTCTTGGAGCCTTTAATTTGCTGGATGACTCTCTAACAAGGGGAGCAGGTATTCAGTAATCCCCAAACTGACTCACCCCTGGTCTCTCCCACTGAATTTTAATTGTGCTGATTTATTTGCCTTTTAGGCCCTGGTTAAGTGGGGTCCCTGGACCAGCAGCACCAGCATCCCCAGGACTGGTCACAAATGCAGATTCTCAGGCCTCTTCCCAGAGCCCCCAAATGCAGGTCCTCTGGCCCCTTCTTAGATCTCCAAAATCAAGCCCTTCTGTGTGCAGAGGGCAGTAGTGTGAGAGACAATGATTCAGATACCCTCTGGCACTCCTGACTGTTCTGACTAGGGGCCATAGGGGTTTGGAGCGGGCACACGGAGAGGGCAGCAGCGTGGCTTCAGGGACACCTGCTCTGGCCTGGCTGCTCACCTGTGTCGCAGCCCCATCCCCTCGCCCTGCTGCCCAGCCCTCACCCAGACCACCTGAATCAGCCCTGGGGTGATGTCGAAGCAGCAGAGTCTTGAAAGTTCCTCAGGTAATTCTGCAGTTGGATTTCTAGGATTTATTTTGGTTCCGTTTTGTCTGTTTATTGGCTTTCTTTCTCGATAATCCGCACATTCATTTAATCTTGGTATCATTTCTATATGCAATTAGTTTGACTGTCCCTGTTTTATAGATGAGACAACTGGGACTCAGGCAGGGAGTCATTTGCCCTTGCTTGTAAAGTCAGCAGGTGGCAGACTTGGGCGGGATGGGGGGAGGGCCTGCAGCCTCTACCGTTGGTAGGTGCTGGAGATGGGGCTGGGGAGACCCACACCTGTGTGTCTTGGTCCAAGATGGCTCAGTGATATTCAGAGTCCAAGATAGACCTTGACAAGCAGGTGGGTCTGGTTTTAGCACTGAATGCCCTGCAGAGTGAGGGGCCCCCTGATTTATAGATGGGGTTCTTTCATGGCTTTGAGGACACTCAGCTGCCTGTGGTCAAGCCTCCAAAAAGGTCCCTGTTTGGGCTATTACAGCTGGGATCTGCTTTGCAAATCAACAAGTGCTTTCAGTAGCCATGGGATTGCTCCATGCTGGGCAGGAGAGCAGCTTAGACTGCTAAAAGGGGAGCTTATGCCAGGGTGCACTGGCAATGTGAACTCTCATCCAGATGTTGGAAGGATTTACGTATTCTTAAAGGCAAGGAAGAAGCTCATGAGTAACTGCAGAAAACAAACATTATGTTGCAGGCTGGTTGCTTGATGGGTGGGTGGGAAAAATGTCTTTGTCTCTCTCAGGTTGGTGGAGATGGTCAAGGCCGTATAAAAGAACAGTCCTAAAAAGACAACAACAGTGAAAAGGAGTTGATGATCTTGGGTTCTATTCAGAGCATCTAAGTTTCCAAATGGACTGGGGCTGTGCTGGTAAAGGGGCCTTTGAGGACCAGATGGTAAATAGCTGAGTCTTTGAGGTTTGAAGGTCCCTTGGTCTCTTTCACAACTGCTCAGCTCTGCCATCATGATGGGGCGGGGGGAGGCGGAGTGGGGTGGTAATTGGCCACAAGCAATCTGCGAAAACCAAGATGTCTGTATTTCAATAAAATCACATTTACGAACATAGGCCTTGATCCTGGGGCTGAAGTTTGCTGGCCCCTGGCATAGAGGAAAGAGAACTGTCTTGTAGTCAGACTTCAGTGTCATATCTGGCTCTGCCACTTTCTACCAGGATCACCTTGGACAAGGTTAACCTTGACCTCTCTGAGTTCATCTGCAGAATGGGGGCAATGGAGTTGAAAGGATGAAATGCACCTTAGAACCCTTGAATCCTAGCCAGTGTCTCATCAATGCTAACTCTTCTATAAACTCCCCAGTGTGGGCGGGGGGCACAGGAGGTACCCGAGAGCTTCTCTCAGATGTGTTGGCCAAAGGGTGTCATATCACCCTTGAGCTCCCAGGTCTGGCCTGCAGACTCCCTGCTCTGGAAACCAAGGCCTTGTTGCTCCCCCAGGTGTTACTTAATGAAGGCAAGGCTGGCATCCTTCTTTCTCTGCTTTCATACCCAATAAATCACCCTGACAAGGGCTTGTTAATACTTAACTCTCTACATTGTTTCAGCAGTTGCTGGTAGAAGAGGGGAGGGAGAAAGGCAGCATTTCGCCTGGAATTGCTTTGGGAATGGAAATATTTTTTTGTGAATTAATATTCATCAAAGGATCAGGTAAACATCCAGTAATGACAATGCGTGGACAGTTTATCAATTCTGGCTTCTGAATGCAATTATCAGTCAAATGGCACCCAGACACGGTAATGAAGCCTGCCTGAAAAATCCTATTACTCCTAGATCAGGGGGTGTGAAGGTGCATTTTTCACTTGCATATGAAGAATGATGCCCTCTGATGAGAGCTGGGCCTGGGAGTCAAGATGTAACTTCCTCCTGAACCTCAAACCTGGACAGAGGAGTTGGACAGACACTGACCCCAAAGATGCAGCAGGCCTCCTGGGGTGCTTCAGATAAAGAGTGGGATTAGGAAGGAGAAGGGGGTGGCTGCTGCCTCTGTGCCTGGGCCTGTGCTAAGAGTCCAGTCCTGCCGTGATCGTCACAGGAATGACACTGGTCTATTACTGTCACCACCGTTTTGCAGGTGAGAAACCCGGGAAAAGGAACTTGGTGGTTGTGGTGGCGGAATCACACATGCCAAAGTTGTCCATACCCTCACCATGGAGTCTCTGCCGATGTGAGCCCTTTGCAGAGGGGATTAAGTCATGGAATTTGCACTGGGGAGATTATCCAGGGCCCAGTGTCATCACATGGGTTCTTACAGGAGAACAAGGCAGGCAGGAGGGTCAGAGTCAGAGAGAGGGACTGGAAGATGGAGGAAGGTGCCAGGAGTCAAGGGGTATGGGTGACCCCAAGAAGCTGGAGAAGGTCAGGAAACATGCTTTCCCAGAGCTTCCAGAAGGAGCACAGCTCCTTGGACGCATGATCTCCAGAACTTGAAGTATTGCTGCTTCTTAATAATCTTCACATTCAGCGTATGAGTCAAGGCTTGTCATAGGTGTCATGTTCACAAAGGCCCTCAGCACCATGAGCTATCGCAGATCTAGGAATCAGGCTCAGAGATGTCAGGTGACTTGTTCTGGATCACACAGCTTGGAAATGGCTGTGCTAAACTGCAAATATCAATCTTGATTCTTGATACCAATTTTTTGAATTTTGCTTTTAGGGAAGAACAGGGTCAATAACTGCTTGTCATCTGTGTGTTTTTTTTAAAAAAGTATTTTTAAAAACATTAAAAAAATTTTTTTTAAATTTATTTTATTTTTTTTTTGAGACTAGGTCTTGCTATTTTTGCCCATGGGACCGCAGGCTCTTGTTGCCCGGGGTACCACAGACTCAAGCAATCCCCAGCTTCCCAGGTAGCTGGGATTACAGGCGCACACCACCACTCCCAGCTATTTTTTTTGGAACTAGGTCTCGCTACGGGCCCCAGGTGGGGCTTGAACCGCGTCCCTAGCCCCGGCCGCTTCATAGGCTGAAGCTTACAAGCACAAGCCACTGTGCCTGGCCTGTTTTTTAAAATTTCTTACAGTGGTCATCTTTGTATGGTTGTTGGTACCCCTGGGAATGCCTCACCCTTCCCTCTTCCTCCCCTCCCTCCTCCAGTCACCCAGACTTCTCTCTCCGTGCTGTTTTGTTGGTCTGTGTTTAGCCCGTTGATGTCTTCCTTTTCTGGGGGCAGTGTCCTCTTCCTGGGTGAGGGGCTATGCTCCGGGGACACGGCAAACCATGTTGCTTAGCTCTGCAGTCTTAACTTTGCATCAGACACCCAGTCCTTGCTCATTTGGAGTCCATCGATGCCTCCTCACTCTTGCTGGCTGTCTCCTCCATTCTGATTTCTGTCCCATTTTGCTGCTTCTTTGCCCAGTAATTCTGGCCATTGACTTAGAGGCCTGGATCCCAGCCATTGTCAGTAGAGAAGTTCCTTGGTGGGGACAGCATCTGCAGATGCCTGGTGTGGCTCATCTCCTCTCCTTTGGTTTGCAGTTTTGCTGTGGGACAGATACCACATTTCTGTGGCCTTCCTTTGCCGTGGAGGTTCCCTTAGAAGGCATCTTTGAACCAGGATTTTGGCTCCCAGTTCCTGGTGAGGTTGTAGGTGTGATTCTGTGATAAGTCATCACTGTGGTTGGTTTTTCACTCCTGGAGGCAGCAGCTCTCTCCATGTTCTTTGTGTGTCCTGCCCAGGATATGTGTGTGTTGAGGATCTTTCTTTGTTCCCCTCATGCATTCTGTGTCTGGAGCTGGATTATTCATGCTCTTCTCTTTGTATTCCTGCTGAGGACTGACTGGAGTGAGAGTAAAACAGGGGGAGTTGTGTTCCCTATCTGTTCACCCCCCTTTGCCTCCCCCACCGACAATGACCATGTTGACCTACCTCTCAACCCGAAGGAAGCCCAGGTGGCATGGATCCTCCAGCTTGGCAGGCCACAGCACCATGCAATGGTCCTTAAAACATTTTAAAATGGTAAATTATAGAATTAAAACTTGCCATTTTAACCATTTTTAGGTGTATAGTTCAGCAGTGTTAGTTATGCCTAGGTAGTATGCAGCCATCACCCCCATCTAACTCTAAAACTTTCTCATCATCCCAGATCTAAAGGTGACTCTGCTGCCACATCCCCTTCACTTCAGCCCCATATTAATCTGCTGTTTGAATTCGCCTATTTTAGAGTATTTCATAGAATTGGAGCTTCATACATGCTGTGTTTATCTTAACAGGGCCTCATGTTTTCCAGGTTCATGGACTAGCCTGTGTCACACTTCATTTCTTTTTTTGGTTATTCAATTCTTCCACTATACGGATGACACATTTTATATGCACTCATCTGTTGGTGGGCATTTGGGTCATTGCCATTTTCTCTGAATTGTGAAGAGTGCTATAACGAGTGATGTTGGACTGCTCCATCCCACAGAACCAGGAGATTCCCAGCAATTTAACTCATTATACATAATTCGGTGTGGACTTTTAGAAAACCAAACTCACGTAACGTAAAGTTAGCCATTTAAATTGAACAGTCAAAGGCATTTATTATAATCACAATATTGTGCCACCACCACTATCAAGTTACAAAGCATTTTTATTCCCTACCCCAAATAAAGCCCTGTGCTTATTAAGCAGCTATTCCTCATCCCCCCCTGCAGCCCTTGACAACCACTATGTTTCTTTCTCTGTGGATTTACCTACCCTGGATATTTCATGTAGGTGGAATCACCTGGTATTTTCCTTCAGTGACTGACTTCTTACAGAGTGAATGTTTCAGTACTTCATTCCTTTTCATGACTCAGTAATATTCCACACAGTGAATTATACCATATTATATACATCTATTCCTCTTTTGATGGACATTTTGGTTGTTTCTACCTTCTGCCTATTGTGGATAATGCTGCTGCAAACATTTGTGTACAAGGAGTGGGTCTGAGTACCCTTTTTCCATTTGGGGGATTTACACCTAGGAATAAGATTACTGACTTGGGGGGTTTCTGTGTTTACCTTTGTGAGGAGCTACATTCCAGTCCTTGTGTGGTGGTTTCTTTTGTTGTTACATGATGGCTCCTGGGGGGGGAGGAGGGGGGAGGGCTGCCCTGGTTCTGAACTTGACATACCTAGCAAACACTTGCTAAGGAGTGAGCCATGGATAAAGCAACTTTAGGTAGGTCTCCCCTTGCTCTGTGATTGCAGTGCTTGGGGGTTAAGTTGCAGATAGGTGACTCCAGATGCCACAGGCTGCCTTTGCACAGAGGCTGGATTGGAGATCTGCTGTAGTCACGTTCAGCCATTGCGTTTCTCATCTTCCTTAAGCCATGTATTGAAGGGGAAGCAGGGGGAACAATGGTGCCATCTTCCTGGAACATAACAAGGAACTCTGACTTAATCTTTACACCTATTCTAGGAAGGATCAACTTATCAGTTCTGTTTTACAGTCAGGGAAACTGAGGCTTGGCAGTGTGAAGGCTCAAGGATGCCAAGTGGCAGAACTGGGCTTGCAAGCCAGGACTCTCTGACTCTGAAAACCACACTCATTGTCCAACGTCTCAGCGCTGTGTGGGTAGGAGGCTTCACCGGCCATGCTCAGGAGTGTCACGTGGGTTTAAAGTGTGCAGAGCAGCTTCTAGCCAACCCTACCTCCTCTGGGGGGATGAGCCTGGTGATGACGGTGAGGACTTAGTCCACCCACTGTGCTTGGTGCCGTGCTGAGTTCCCTTACCCTCTCCCTCTTTGTCCTTATCCACCACCCTGCTGTTGTCACTCTCCCCACTTTATAGCCAGGTAAGCTGAGGCTCATGCAGCCCCTTGCTCACAAATGCTTACCTAGGGAGAAGACTCAAACGCAGGATTCCACCCCCTCCACTCATCTGAACTCCTGCCAGCAAGCTGACCTGGCCTTTTCTTTTCCCTGCCCTTGGAGGCATACACTGTCCTCTGGGTACCACGGGCTCTTGGGACCCTGGTTGCCCTCTTGTGACCCTGGTCTTCCTTGGATGGACAATCAATGCAACCTCCTAGCTCCGTGCCCCTGCCTCTGCTTCTGTACAGCCCCGTGCGGGCAGGGGTCTTGCTGGCTAAAGACAGTCACAGAGGGGCCAGGGAGGTCGGTGTTGCTGGAAAGATGCCATCATTGACAAGTCGAGCTTCATCTACTTTCCAGAAAGTCTATATTTTCAAGCCTGGCACCTCTAGCCCTCACCCCCCACCCCAATGCCCAGGAGAGAAGCAAATGGTCCCAGAGAGAGTGACTTTCTCCCAGCTTCCTGCGCTGTCAGCAGTGGTGAGGGAGCATTTCCAGGGGGGAGGATGATGTCATGTTCCTTTTCCATACAAGGCTGGCAGATGGGCCTGGGGCCTTTCTCCACCAAAGGCAGGGAGTGTGGACTCAGAATAAGGGGTGCTTTCCTGGCAAACAAAGTCCAGGGAGGTGGGGAGAGCTGAAAATCCTAATTGCTGCAGTTTGGGGAGACCTGTGGGGGGCGTGGCTTGTTTTCTGATCCTGGAGTGAGACTGCCTGGTTCTGGCCCATCCACTCCTGGTGAGAGTCCCCTAATAAACTGTCATCACCGTCAACTCACAGTGAGATCACGGAGAGACTCTTCCCTTTGGTTCAAGTTGGTGTGTTTCCCCATCCCATTTAAAGTGGCTGTCATGGGTGAGTGTGCGTGTGAGTGAATGAGTGCATGTAAGTGTGTGAATGCATGTGAGCGTGTGTGCATGAGCGTGCGAGCACATGTGAGTGCATGTGTGAGTGGTGTGTGAGTGTGAACATGTGTGAATGTGTGTGAGTGCATGCATGAGTGTGTGTACGAGCGCACAAGCACATGCGCAAGTGCGCGAGCATATGTGTGAGTATGTGTGAGTGTGCATGTAAGCACATACATGAATGTGTGTGAGAGTGTGCATGTGCTTGATGCGGCCCCTCATTTGCTGTGGCATCTTCACTTCCAAGACACCAGGTTATTTTTAGGAATGACGCACCCAACATCAAAATAACTGGTTATTTTTACGTGTGGGCCCATCAGTCACATTATGACATAGCCCAGCTCTGGGGAAAGAGAGGCGAGCACAGTCAAGACGGGGATCGAGGGCAGAGTGAGTCATACTCAGGGACACAGCCGGGAGGATGGGGCCGAGGGGCCGGAGGGAGTCGGTGACCAAGAGCCCGAAGCACAGCTCCCTTGGTGACGGGCTTACATTGTGCCAGACTAGCCCTGGCGTCAAGGGTCCCCTTTGCACATGCCCCTGCTGTCAAGGCCTCTGCTGGACCTACGTGCAGAGGTGGCCACAGGAACGTAGGCTCCCGCTCTGCCTAGCGCAAGCCTCTGCCCTCAGCCACCTCGGTTCTAGTCAGGGGATGTTGGATTCCTTGCCATCTATGAGCGCCAGAGGCATGTAATGTCACCACTGTAGACACGGGTCGTGTGAATGAGCTCTTGGGGGTAGAGAGAAGATTGGAGAGAGGTGGGAAGGGTGTTTCTGGTTTGTAGCAACAGAACAGCTGGCTTAGGGAGATACAGGGCTGATGTCTGTTGCCTGGGGCTGGGCTAGGACTACCAGGCTCTCTTGCAAATCTCACCTGTCACACCCCCTGTTCAACTCTCCCTTGTGTTGTACATGTCCCTCCTGCCCTGTGACAGGAGCTGCCACTCTCACCTTGCTGTTCGATTCCCATGTCATCTCCAAAATGGCCTCCCTGCTGTGAAACCCATTCCCTTCCTGCCCTTCCACCAACAGCAGGGTGATCGTTCTTGAAAGTACCTCTGACCATGGTAGTGCTGGCTGAGCGTCATCAGCCTTGTGGCCACAGACTGTACGTTCCAGAACACCAAGATATTTGGGGTATTTTTTGTTTTGTTTTGCCACTTACTCAGTCATTATTTGAGGGTCTATTATGTGTCAAGTTTAGTTTTAGGTAGGACGGTCAACAAGGCGAACAAAGTCCCTGCTTTTATGAAACTAACCTTCCAGCGAGGGCAGATAGATGGAAACTAGCAGAGAATGGTCAGTCTTGTGAAGAAAAGACAACTGTGAAATAATAGAGAGTAACTGGGAGAAAAAGGGAGGCCTTCCTGGTGGTGGTGTGGAAGCTAATGATCTGTATGGCGAGGAGCCAGCTCTTAAAGGGAAGAACTTTCCGAGCAGTATAGAACAAAACGCCCTGAGGTAAGTTGGTGTGTTTGAAGAAAAGAAGGCAGATCAGTGTGACAAGAGCTGAGAGGCTGGAGGAGGGGAGAGGGAGCTAAGGAGGAGATCTTGGCCTGTGAGCTGATGGACAGGAGCCTTAGGAAGGAATCTGAATTCATAGAGTATTAGGAGGTTATAGTGGGGTGGGGTGTAAGGTCTGGGATAGGATCATGAAAAATCAACTATTGGAGAACAGGTTGTGGGGCAGCTGGAGGGGAGGCCTGGAGGCACAAGATGACAGTGTCTGAGATGGGGCAGTGGCAGTGGGGACGGAGAGAGTAGGTGGTTCAAGATGTGAGTAGAGGTGACTTGGGAAGGTCTTGCTGTGAGGTAGGAGGGAAAGGGCTGCATCAAGGAATGCTCCTTGCTTGGACCCCAACAACTGAGTGCACTGAGTATTGTGTATGGCACTGAAGAGGGTGTGGGGAGTTCAGGGGTACAGCAGAGATGTTGACCAAGGGCTCTGCTTAAAGGGTGTACCTTGCTCTAGCTAACTTGATTTCCTTATGAGATTCGGCTAAGATGTCTTCTCCTCCCCCAAACCCTGTGAGAACAGCCAGGAAGGATGTTTATGTGTATGTGTGTGTGTGTGTATGTGTATGTACATGTGTAATGTATTGCACACTTTCTGACATGGCATAGCTCTAGCCCCAGCAGGGACACTCATTTGAATTCTTGTTTTTCCTAGTGTTTTGGTCAGAATTCAGTGGGCAGGATAGTTCTCTAAGGTGGGGTTTACTCCATCATGGCCAGACAAGGCCTGGCTTGACGATTTTATAAATATTAATTCACTAGCCCCTGAAAACAATCCTGCACCGTGAGTGGTCCTCTACCCATTTTACAGCTGAGGAAACTTCACCTCAGAGAGATGAAGTGGTCAGAATCTAGACCCTCACCTGAGTGCATCTCCCTACCTCATCTTACTCACCTCTTTATCTCCAGGTACTTGCCAGCTAGTGGCTGTTGGTGGATATGAATGGAATTGATGGCAAGGGCAGTTGGGGAGGGAGAATGTCTTCCCTCAGGAATGTGTTTTGACTAATGTGGATCAAGGACCTTGAGCCTAGGGAGCTGTGCCAAGGGCTGAGAAGAAAACCTTGAGTAAAAAAGCCTTCCAAACATGGGCTCCAGTGATCTGAGCTCAAACCCCAGTTGTGACTTTTGCTGCTGTGTGACCTCAGACAACCCACTTGACCTCTCTGAGCCTCCATTTTGCTGGCAGTGGAAAGGTAATCACAGTTACTGCTTGGTGAACTTGCTGTTGTGGATAAACAAGACAGTGTGGGCGGCAGCACTTATCTCGCTGTCTGGGGAACAAGTAGGCTTATGATTGATTTTGAGCCTGAAAGGTCTGCACAGGGCTGGTGATAACCAGTCTCCTGTGCTAAAGTCGCTCAGATTTCCCCTGATCTCAAGCACCTGCAGGGGAGGGCTTTGCAGACTCTATCTACATCCTTAAGATCAGATTCCTCTTTTGTATTCCCTGCACTACCGCCCCTTTATCAAATGAAAAGAAAAGGTCAGCATTCTAAGGGCTTGGAGACTGCCTCACTGGGAGATGCTTGAAGATTTCCTGCATCAGGTTGAATGAAACACTCAAAATTCTTCATCTCAAAGTCTCCAATGATTCTCAAAGTGAAATTCCAGGACCAACAGTGTCAGCGCCACCTGGGAACAAATGGCAAGTGCAAAGTCTCAGACTCCACTCCAGATCCAAGGAGTCAGGATCTTAGGTGGGTTTTCACAGGCCCTCCAGGAAATTCAGATGCATGGCCAACTTTGAGATCTAGTGGGTCTTCAATACTATTTTGCCTTTAATGGGTAGAAAATCAGGAAACTCAAGTTGAGAAGGTCATGGCTATTTTCCAGCCTAGGTTCTCTGAAGTGTGTTCTGATTAACATCAGTTTCACTCACATATGTAGAAGTTAGATGAGTTAGATCCTGAAAGCAAGTAGGTCTGAGATAGGTTGAGTTCCAAAGAGCTCATGTCCTACTCTGCAGGACTTGTCAGAGCCTTTGATATGCTAATGTGCTTTATGAATTTCCAATGGAGAGAAGAGCATGTACTCTTTCTCTGATTTCTTTTCAGGACTAAGGGTGCCCACAGTGCACACTTTTGGGAAGTAGATGTGGTCCAGGCTCTCATCAGTAGCTCCCCCTTTCTGTCAATTTCTGGTTATTAAGTCTTTCTGCAAAGCTTCTAGAAACAGGGAGTTATAGACCTTATGACATCATGCAATTATTCTTTTTAAAAGGATTATTGGTAATTATTAGTGTTTGACTGCTAAGGCAAATCTGCTTTCCTTTAATTTCCTCCTCTTAGTTTTAGCTCTGATTCCTGGAATCCTCTAGAACAAGTCCAATTCTTCTGCCTATCCACCCTCTTTCTCGCCCCAAGATTTCACTTTCCTAGTTCCCATCCCAAAGACACGGTCTGACTCCTATAGTTAGTGAAGTACTGGGAAATTGTTTCTTTCAAATGATTTCTTTTGTATAGAGGTCATTACCAAGGCCATCTGTCAGGGAGCTGGCAGGTATTTCAAGAATCTTCTGTGGTAATTTATTCTCATTCCCTCTGTCTGAGGCAGATAGGAGTACAGCCTAGTCATAAAGATCTGGGGTGATCACAGTCTTTCTCATTAGTCTGTTTTGGTGAAGCCCTGCAGTCTTGCTCTTCTGAAAGCCTCTTTGTTTGCCTGACCGGGTGGCTTATTACCGCCCACTCCAAAGCTTCCTCTGCACTTCACTTTGACTAACAGACCAATCAGTTGACTCCCTTTCTTCCTCTTCCTCTGTCCATTTATCCTTGCATTCCACACAGCCTGTGACAGGCATCTACTTGGTGCCTGAGTCAAGGTGAACAAAACCGAGTTAATCCACAGAAGCCTCATAGTCTATCAATGTCAGGGTGATGATGGGATAAAAAACCAAAACTTCACAAGTACATGCTTTCAATGCATGCTGCCTGGGAAGGCAGGAATAGAGAATAAAAACCTAGACAAGGTAGCCGGGAAGGATGCGTGTTGTTCAAGCGGAGAAATGATTACCTAGTACAACCCATGACTTTTCATTTTTAAATTCTGTTTGATTGTTTCTATCATGATAATCAACCTTAGATTATAAGGACCTGGAGGGTGGGTGCATATAAAGATAGAGGCATTATGGTGCATATAAAGATAGGTGCATATAAAGATAGAGCCATTGTGGTTGACACTGATATTGAAGACAGCTTAAAAGTCTTCTGCATGGTTGGAACACTTCTCTCCCCAGTCCAGAAACCATTCCCTTTCTTTCATATCAGTGTACGATAAAGCAAACATACAGTGTTATCATATACTAAGTCCGCTTTGACATGGATTTTCACTGCCCTATTCCTGAATATGCTAGTTCCTGTAAGTATGTTGATAAACCTTAGTTAGTTTGGGAATATCACCTGGACTTTCAGAATATTATTTTGCTGAGATTCTGGGTCGCTGTTGGAACATACTGATTTTTATTTCCTTGTTTCATTTTGCTTTTCATAGGTAGCCAGTCTGGTTAAGTTCAGACTATACATTCTATCTTGATCCAGTGACCAATCATCATTTACAAATAAATTTTTATTGGGGTAACTTTGGTTTAAAATGTTGTATGATTTTCTGCCATATAGCATTACAATTTGACATCTGGATACACAGATTTAATCACACATACAGTATGTGTGATCTCCAGAAGTCTAACTCCTACCCATCATCATAGACATGACCCCCTTTACAAATCTCACCTCCTCTCACCTTCTCCCCCTGTGATAACTTCCAATCTCTTCTTAGTATCTAAGAGCTAGATATTTATTCAAAAAATATGAAAGCACTAATTCAAAAACAGATATGTACCCCTTTGTTTTTGCAGCATTATTTACAATATCCAAGAGTTGGGAACAACTTAAGTGTCCATTGATAGGTGAATGGATAAAGAAGATGTGGTGGATTGTCTGTGTGTGCATGCATACACTAATCGTGGAGTGGAATATTACTTAGTTATAAAAAAAGAGCGAAATATTGTCATTTACAATGGGCTGGGAGGGGATTATATTAAGTGAAATGAGTCAGTAGGAGAAAGGGAAATATCATCTGATTTCACTCTTATGTGAAAGAGAAAGAAATAAAGCAAACAAAACAAAGCAACACCATGTCATTTCTCAATGTTTTTTGCTGTGCTTCTCTGGGTTTGTTCTGAGCATGTGCAGAATCTCACATACAGAGTGAGGGAGCTTCCTTTCTAGCTCTTTCCTTTCAGGGCCATCTTCTATATCTGGCTCTTAGGGGCTCCTCTCTGTAATTCTTTTCATTCAAAAGATGGGGTTCTCTCAGAGTTTAGTCTCCTGCCCTGTTGCACAGTTTTGAATGACTAGTCTGTTACTGGGGGCAAAATGGTGGAGAAAAGAGATAGAACCAATCAAACATGAATTCCCCTTACATTGCTTGTATAACATTGGACTCTGTTCCCCTCTTCTTGAACCAAAGGGATAGGTTTTCCCTTGGAATCTCAGGTGCCTGTACTATTTCTGTGTCATATCATACAGACCATATAATCCCCTCGGAGCTGGGTGTCTTATCCCCATCTTCACCCTTTGTTATTTTTCTTCTTGCTCAGTTGAACTTCTCCTACTTTCTCCTTATCATCTTCCACCACAGAGGAATCAGGAGGTGCTCTGGACTCAAATTTTTAACTTTTTTATTTTGTAGTTGTATAGCTTCAACAAGACTTAGATTGCCAAATCAGTATCCAATAAATAATGGTTCTTACTTCATGTTGCTGTGAAAATTAAAATGAGGTATCCTCAAAAAATTAAAAATAGAACTTCCATATGATCCAGCAATTCCAATTCCACTTTTGACTATTTATTGAAGAAAAAAACCCCAGTAATTTGAAAAAAAGTTCTGTACCCCATGTTCATTGCAGCATTCTAGATAATAACTAAGTTTTGGGATTAACCCAAGTCCGTGAATGTATGAATGATAAAGAAAATGCTCATATAAAGGTGGTGGAATATTATTTAGCCATAAAAGGAATGAAACCTCGCCACTTGTGACAACATGAATGGACTTTGAGATCAGTATCATAAGTGAAAGAATTCAGAAATAGAAAGAGAAATACCGTATGGTCTCACTTCTGTGTCAAAACTTCTAAAAAGAAACAGCAACCAACTCATTTCCAAACCAAGCTCATAGATAAAGGCAACAGGTCGGTGGTAGTCACAGGTCGAGAATGAGGGGCATGCAAAATGGGCAAATGGGTCAAAAGGTACAAACTTTTAGTTATAAAATAAAAAAGCTCTGGAAATAGCAGCTACAGCATGATGACTCTTTTTAATAGGATGGTATTGCATATTTGAAAGTTATAAGATCTTAAAAATTCTCATCCCAAGAAAAACATTTTTGGTAAGCCGTATGATGATGCTTGTGAACTAAGCTTATTGAGATGATCATCTCATAATGTTTACAAATATCAATTGACATACACCCACGCAGTGTTATATGTCCATTATGTCTCAGTTAAAAAAAAAATTCAAATAAGGTAGCAGAGGCTAAATATTTAGCATGCTCCTGGAGCGAAGTAGGTACCCAAACACCTTTAGTTTCTGTATGAACCCTTGACAATGAGCCACCCAAAAGTTCCTGCTGTAACAGGAAAGGATTATTCCAGAAATTCAGGAGAAGCGTTGCAGTGCAGATGTTGTCAACAGGAAGTTGATAAGGCTTTTAGAATTTCCATAGTAAGTGCTGTGTTGGAGGGACTCAACTATTTGCCTGTAAGTGTGGTGTGGTAGCATGTTTCTGAAGAGGTATGAACCTTTCCCTAAACTACAGTGTTGTAAACCACTGCTACAGAAACATTTGTAAACAAATGTTACAAAAAGAAGAAAGAAGTGCCCAATAAACATTTATGGAATGACCAGCACTATTTTGCTGTTTTTACTTACAGGCATCAGACTGCCCTCCAGGGGTGGGGCCCCGGGATGGCGTGGGGTTAACCCTGGGTATCTGCATTGTGAACATCTAGGCACACTTGATTCCACTGCAGTCTGATTTTTATCAGCTTAAATGGTTTAATTATTCTTTAGACCTGGTGGACTATTTTTAGTTTTGCGTTTGCTCATTATCTCTGGGCTTGGCAGCATCTCTCTTCAGAAATATTCTTTGGAAGCATCATCAGGCTGATGTTTGAGCTCTAGGGGTAGGCAGGGTGCCTGGAAAAGTTAACTGCACCTAACGGACCCATTTGGGTCGTGGCCTCCTTCATATCAAGCCAGCACATGCTACTGTTGCCCGTGCTGTGCCAGGACTGAGATGGCATGGGTTTCCCCTGCTATCTGAAAATAGAATGTTCCTATTTGCTGTGACTTGGCAGGTTATTTTATATATTTACATATCAAAGTATTGATGAGGAGATATTTTGCCTTTTTTTTTTTTTTTTTTTTTAACCATGTCAACTCTTATAAACTGGTATACAGGGCGTAAATTCTAAGTGCCTGGGAAGAATCATTTACCTTGTGGTCCCAAGCATCTTGTGCATAGTGGGTGTTGAATCAAAAGCAGCAAGTACATAAGCACCTGTAGAAGGGAACACAACTGAGGTCCCAACAGTAGTAGCAGTGATGGCTGGCCAACCATTTGCATGGTGATTTTTTCCCCATAAATTCTCAAGAGCAACCTTAGGAAATGGGTCCTTTTTAGCTGGTCAATCTGCAGCTCAGAGAGGTTATGCAATTTAGACAACTCACCAGAGGCAGAGCTGTGATTCGAACCCAGCTGGGTTCTGCCTTCTTTTGGCAAGGAATCACCTCAGGAGATAGCTTTGAAAAGCCCCCTAGTGTCTGTGGAAATGTCTGCCTTGAGTAACTGAAGTGAAAAAGGCTAATAAAATTAATCCACCTCTTTCTTTTTTCTGAAGCATCTACTTTTCTCTCTGCCTCTGGGTCAAGACTATGTGGTAAACCTGAACAAATTTGCCTCCTGCCACATCGGGCTCCAAGCCTTCACAAGGCCTGTTTCTGTAGAGGGAAATCAGGATGGAGGCCAAGTCCACTGAGTCTGCTCAACCAGGGAAAAGACAGAGGACTGGGAAAACCCACTCCCCAAGTCTCTTGTCTGGAGATAAAAATAGAGTGCTTTCCAGTCCATAAGGTCATCTGATGCTATTTTCAGCTTTCTGGAATGTGCCAATGCAGGAGGTTAGAAAACTAATATAATGCCTGTCACTCAAAGGAAGGCAGAATAATGGAGCAAGAGAGAGTTCTGGAATTAGAAGAGCAAGAGGTCATTTTTCTGTCATGTGCTTCTCCCAGTGTGAACTCTCTTCTCCTGCTGATCTGAACCCAGACGGTCTCCATAGCTTCTTACCTCATCCTCCCTCCCTTGAGACATACAGAGTAGCCCCTCCTTCTGCATGTACCCAAGCAGGGGAAGGACACAGCTGTTCTCAGAGAATGTAAAGCCAGAGGGAGACAGAATCAAGATAAGGAACCTTCCCAACTCTCTGTTTGGTTCCTAGACCTTTATTTCCCAAGACTTCATCCATCCAGTGTAACCCTAGGGCGGGAATAATATTTTTGGTTATGGAGGGTATTTCCCATCTCATTTCTTCTCTGAATTCAGGATGGATAGTGTAAATAATATTGTCAGACATGTCATTAGAATCTATGAGTGTTCAAGAATGAACTCATTCAGCAAATATATATTGAAGAAACATATCACTTATCCACAGAGACAAAAAAATCTATATGTTTATTTGTTAATTTTTTCCAGCTTTATTGAGATGTAATTGACAAATCACACTGCATTCCATTTTAGGTGTATAATGTGATAATTTGTTGGGGGTTCGTATCGTGTATTTGATTATTGCCAGGCACTGTGCTAGATCCTGCTTTTCTCTTCTCAAAATCTGTATTCCAGTGTGGAAGACAGATGATAAGCAATTAAACAGAGAAGTGCAGTCAACCCTCATCATTCTCACATTCTATATTTACAAATCCTCTTACTTGCTAACATTTATTTGTGCCCAAATCAATACTTGCATAAGTAGAATGGTGAAAAATGTGAGCCTGAGGTTGACATTCTCAGCTGCGGTTAAACAAGGCAACCCTCTGCTTTCTTGTTTCGGCTCATACTATACACCTGTGTCTTTTTTGCGGTCTTAAATTTAGTACTATATCATTTTTGTGCTTTCTTTATGGTTGTGGTTTCACTGTTTAAAATGAGGCCCTGATTGTAGTGCTGAAGTGGTTTCTAGTGTTTTTGAGTGCAAGAAGTTACAATGTGTCCAACAGAGAAAATCGGTGTTAAATAAGCTTTGTTCAGGCATAAGTTCTAGTGTTGTTGGCCATGAACTCATTGTTAAGAATCAACTGTTTATACAGTAAATAAGGAATCGTTCAATAGAAGCACACATAAAACAAGGTTACAAAAGATAGTTGATGAAAATGTGATCGGAGTTTTTTAGGAACCTAATTTCACATTTC